>JARHVA010005609.1:0-60000 GCA_037957365.1 Torreya grandis | reverse complement strand
TACATGGGAGAAGAATACAATTTAATTATATATCTACTATTATAAAGGAGAAATAAAGTTATAAATACTTGCATTTGAAGATGAACCCTCTAAGCCTTAATCTCTCCATTGGATAAGGTGCTTCACAAGATATTGTTGTGGTATGTAAGGATAAACAAGATAAATCAGGTCTAGGCTACAAAACCTATCGAAGCATCCAAAAGATTATCCATAAGACAAGATATATATATACAAGTTCATTTCTCACTATTTCATAAGATAAGAATTGTTAGTGAAGAAGTGTAAGTGAACATCTATTTATTGACCATTCTACTTGAGGAATAAAGTTTAGGGTTCCATAATATATATATATATATATATATATATATATATATATATATATATATATATATATATATATATATATATTATGGAACCCTAAACTTTATTCCTCAAGTAGAATGGTCAATAAATAGATGTTCACTTACACTTCTTCACTAACAATTCTTATCTTATGAAATAGTGAGAAATGAACTTGTATATATAGGTGTATCTTTCCCTAAATAGACCCAATCAACCCAATATGTTTTTGAGGACAAATCACTAAGTCTATGTTAGGTCAGATGAAAATCTAGCAAACCAAGAAAGTGAAAAATACCCCTAAATTATATTGGGTCAACCTAGTTGAACCAATATAGCTGATAGTCCAAAAGGATGTTAAGGAAATAAAAGGAGGATGGAAAGAGAAAAAAGATAGGAGGAGGTAGGAATTCAAATAATAAGCTTAGGGTAAATGGTTTTAGGAGATAGTTATGTAGATGGAAAGTGGTAAAAAGAACAAAAATCTTATGAAACATCGATGGTATACCCATCAATTTCTTAGTACACCCCTTAAGGCATGCACTCAGAGAGATTGAGACTCAATAGGTTCCTAAAAGATATAAAGTATTAGTAATAAATATAAGTTTGAAAATATTATGTGTATACATATGCCCCACTAAAAGTTCATCACATGTCATGTAAGTGTAACACATGATGGTGCTTTGAGATAAAGAATGATAACACACAAAGATGATGATAAGTAAATTGAAGTAATTAACAAATAAGATAAATCAAATGATTGAATTTAAAAACACATACCTTTAACTTACCTTAGTGTTGTAGATAAAGAAGTAGACTACAAGAGAAATTAAGGTGTCTAATATAGAGAATACTAGATGAACCAATAGAATTTAGTGAAAAAAATAGTCAAAAATTGAAAATTTTGGAAGATAGGCATATAGTAGTGGAAAATAATCTCTACATCATCAGGAATCTAATGCATTTTATGGTTCAAAAAATGGATGAGTAGAAATAAAGATAAAATCAAAATAAGAAATTTGTAGGATAATAATTGAAGGATTTAAATTTTAAAAAGTGTTTTAAAATAGGGGAAAAGACAAGTCATTTGTTATTTTGACTTGTAAAGGAGAGAAAATATAGCTTTGGAGAGAAGACAAGCTAAGATGGTGAGGATGTGACATGCTAGATAAGGAGAGGCTCTAGAGCTGGCACCAGGTGCACTCCAAGTATGTCACTAAGAATCTCAAATCAATTTTTGGAATTTGTATTAAATTTAGTGAATTTTTATTAATTTTGAATTTTAAGAATTTTTAGATATCAAAATGAGGAAAAATCATATTTTAGGGGTAGTAAATAGGAAGATGGGGAATGGGTTTGGAGGGTTTAGGTAAAAATCAAGAAAATTGCACTTTTTTTAGAATTTGAAAGGGGTCAATAGGCAAAAAGCACTAGATCAACCGAGTCGACCCAGTAGGCTAGAAAATAAGCAAAATCCATAGTGCCAACCTAGTAGGTATGGGTCAACCTTGTACATTCTATAGGTTGAAAGCCTAGTTTGGAGTTTACATGTGGTCCAAAAGGTCCAAAATGGAAACTCAACACTAGGGAGGAGAAGAGAAGGAGGTTGACTCAAATTTTGAGTCAACCAGGCAAAAAGATAAGAAAATTTTGGTCAAATTAGGTTGACCAAATGGATAGAATGATACAAAAAGGCATGTAAAAGGTTGAAAGAGGGACAAAATGGGTTGAAATGACTAGGTAAGATCAAGAAGGATTGATAAGGCTAAAAGTAAGATAAAGAGAATAAAATAGATTAAGTTTTGGTTTTTTTTTTGCTTTATAATGTAAAAAGAATGTATTATGACTATAAATGACATGGAGGAACTGATACATCCTTTGTTGTTTCTTGGGTGCAAAGATGATGGATATTTTGGATACTTGTGGATGTAGCATGGTTATCAAACTTGTTAGATAGGTTATCAGATGGAGATAGGGCTAGACTAGGATCTATAAGTCTAAGTGGGATAGCAGAGATCTATTAAATCCCCCTCAGTGTTGATTTGTTACTTATGTTCCTCAATTATTTGGAATGATTGAATAACACTTAAAATGGGAGGTGGATGGGGATACTATAAAGGTGGCTATCACATTAGAGGATGTCCATGCCATCCTAGGGATACCTATAATAGGAGATTAGGTAACTGTAGGGATACTAGATAGTCTAAAGGAAAGGAAAACCTTAGCCATGTGGGATATAGGCTTAGAAATGATACTACCAAGAAAGAGAATGAGTATGTTTGATGTCTATACATCATATATTCTAGATATCTAGAAGGATATGATAGGACTTGTAACATAGCATGTGTTATATAACAAATCAAAGAAAAAGGTACCACTATTCATGGTAGCCTTGAGTAGGATGATCTTGGAGGAATGAATTCTATATGACATAAGATTTAACATCTAGGTCAAGTAATTACATGATATGTATGAGATTTTATTTAGAAGGTAGAGGACCATGGGACCAATAATATTTTGTATATCTTGGATTTGTGAGAGGTTTCATATGTACTAGTTAGCTGGGTTACCCCATGAAGTTGATATTAGGTTACCTTGTGTGTAGAGATGGAGGGAGGACTAGGTAGTGTGGGATGTGCCTCACATGATAGTGCTATAGTCAATGAGATGTGTAGACATTATATGTCCTCCATATGAGCACATAATAACTACATAGGTGAGCTAGGACATAATTTCATAAGCAACAAAGAGGATAGAGGTTATTGAACACTATTTCTAGTGGATAGAGCCACATTTATTGGTATGGGTGCTAGGGTATATAGACCTACCTCATTTGGAGACACTGATACTAGTGCCTAAGTAATGGGATTATAATTCAAGGGAGTCATAGGAGAGGAGAGTATTAGGTCCATTATTAGTGAGGTTGATACTAAGGCCACATCAAGAATGACCATAGACTGGTCAGGAATGATGAGGATTTGAGTAGGAAGATAGGGATATAAAGTTAGATATACTATATGTATCACTACTAGCTCCACGTTGAGATGAGTAGTGGTCATCAAGGACATGACATTAATGGAGGTAGTAGGTAGAGGAGAGAGTGGAGACTATTACCATCCTAGATGACCCCATAGGTGAGCTAGAGGAGGTGATAAAGAGACCACTAAAATGCAGGATAAGACTGACATGATCCATGATAGATGAGTT
The DNA here is from genome assembly GCA_037957365.1 of Torreya grandis. Taxonomy (NCBI): domain Eukaryota; kingdom Viridiplantae; phylum Streptophyta; class Pinopsida; order Cupressales; family Taxaceae; genus Torreya; species Torreya grandis. The sequence goes on along the minus strand of JARHVA010005609.1, from coordinate 56,454 downwards.
TGAGTTGAGGATTCATCCTATATAGGAGGTGTTAGGAGGCCACGTATATGAGGAGATTGTGTTAGGTAGTTGTGTAGATGCTGAGACCATATTATCCACGACATAGACATGTAAAAAGAGATGGTTAAATTAGTGCTTATATTTTATTTAAAAATAAAGATAGATAGATATTATGAGATATAATAGTGAGCTAATATCCATCTAGTGTTACTTTTTAGGTGTAGGTGAGGATTAGGAATAAAATGAGGGTCCTTAGTGTAGACACTCAAAAACTACACACAACAATTTTAGATGCCAAAATGCCTTACAACCCCCCTTAATGCATTAGACCTTGAGTCTAGTTGACCACCTAGTTAACTAAACTCATTTAATAACTTAAAACCATCATAAAACTAAATTAAAACCTTTAACTTAACATCTTAAACACCTTTTCTTGAACAAATTAACTTAGATACTCGACCACCAATGGTCAACCTAACCATCAATGGTTAGCCTGACCATCGATAGTCATGTCTTAAACCTACTTTATAAGCATTTCTAGCTATGTATGAGATAATCATGTCATAAATTAGTATTATACATTATGTGATTCCAACCAAACACAAAACACCATAAATATCAACTTTATCCTCCTATCTAATTAGTAACTTGCTCATACCTAATTAACAATTTCATCCTATAAAAGGAGAAGAGTAGGAGATGAAAAATATCCATTTCCAATCTATCAAATCTTCTGGCACATAGGTATCCATCCTTCCTTCAGAAATAAAGTAGTAGAAAAGGTGATCTAAACCTCTATCTAAGTTTCTCTCAAGGCTAAAGTATTGTCACTCTGGCCAAATTACTTAAGCATTCCCCCATCAATAATCTAGAAACTTCTAGGTAAATTTATACTTGTTTCTTTATTTTATTCCATTTCTAACCCTATTGACCTGATCAAACTTATATCTTAGCTTCCCATCTTTGACCAGACCCATATTCAAATCCCTACCTAGCCATTTATCCAATCTAAAATTCCTTTTTTTATCATTTCCAAAAACAAATAGGAAACCACTAATCATTATTCCAATCATCGATGGTCACCTCAACCATCGATGGTTACCCAACCACCAATGGTTCATCCAAACCACCAATGGTCACTATTGCAAAAAAATATATATATTTTCATCCTCCTAACCCCAACCAAACCTTATTTTTGTGTTTTTATCTGTTCATAGAGCCTTCACTAATTTTTTGAACCTAACCCCAACTATCTTAGCATGATCATTGATCTACTTTTGATATATTTAGTTATTTTATTTGTATAAGCATTTTACTTTATTACTCTTCCATGCATTTATTTTTATGTTATTGAATGTAATTATTTTTTATTTTCATCTATATCGACTTAATTGTTATCAATAGTGGATTGATAGCCTCCTAAAAAGAATACACATATTGGATCTAGTTGATGCTAGGTAGTCCACTCAACTATCTTGCTAACAACCCCTTTTCTAATGTCTATTTTATCTCTAGGTTATTCCTTCCAAGCCAAAGAGGAGTTCTCATCATTGTCTAGATCATGCATGCACTTTTATTAGGTATTCCTTTACACACCCCTTTTACTAGTTTCTTACTTGCTTTCAACTCAAGAAATGAGTGAATATCAAGAGAAACATTTTGGCAGGCCTAGTGAGACCTAGCATCCCTTTTTTTCCTTTATTCTATGCTCATCTAATGAAATCTAAATTTATTTTGGGCTTAAAATAAACCTTTTGCATACATTGATTGCTTACTTATTTTAGTCCATATAGTAACTTAAAATAAAGGTAATTAATCATAGCTTTCACTCTTGTTATCACACATTTTTTACAATCCACATAACCAATCAACACATCAAAATAAACTTGAGACAAGGTTCAACTAGGATTCCATCACCTAGTGGTAAATATTACACTTTATCGACAATCTTACTTAGAGGTCATTACTAAGGGGAGAACCAACTAAGCTCTTTGGTTAAGTATAAATTATAAAATTCAGTATATCTTGGCTAAGCACCTGACACCCTTATTTTTACAATGTGTGAAGTGAGGGGGTAGGTCCCAACATCAAGCCACATACTAAAGATCAATATATATTTTCTCTCTTGAGCACGTAAACATAACTTGAAACCAACCTTATATTTCATCTTTAGTACTTGATCTACAAACCAAATTTCTTTTTCATAATTTCTAAGGCATAAGCCAAAAGCAATTTATAAAGAATACTAAGTTGTTAAACACACTTTAGCATATGTTTGATTTCCTTGAGATATTTTCATTTTGTTTGCTTTTTGTTTGAGTTGTGAGTTTCATTATTCTTTTTCTATTCCTCTCATGGTCTTTACTAGACAATAATTGAGGAATCAAACCAACCAATAACCACCTTATTCTTTTCCTCCATGGAGTATACTTCTAATGTTAAGGGTTCCCCTCATTTTTATCCCCCTCCTACCAAGCCTTAGATTGTTGAGGGTGATGTAGATTTCAACACCTTCATTGTTAACAACCCCATGGCTCTTTATCATTACTTGAAAACCTTATCTAATCATACCTCTCTTGCTTTGATTCCTTCTATGGATCCACCTTATGGTATGCATCATGACCTTCTAGTGGGTTCCACCTCAACCCAACCCATGCTCACTAAATCATCTTCTTCATCTAATATCACACCTAATACCACTCCCCAAACTCAATCCAATATCCCAACCAATACCTTCAAAACTGGATCAAATTTACCTCTTATCACCTATAATCCTACCATGAGGGTATCTTCTACCACTATTTCTACCATTCACCTTAGTTAAACCAACCCACAAATTTCTACCCCAGTTTGGAGTTTGATACTTTCCATACCTCAAACACTTCTACCATTATCACTAGAGTTACCACCCACTAACAACTAACTAGCACTTTCATACCTCCAACCCAATATACATCCATACCACCATCCACAAACACAAACATACCTCTAAAATAACCCATATCAACCCCCCAAAAAAGTACCCGTCACATCCTACTAATATGTTTCTAACCCATAAAGATACATAACACCTTCCACCCAATCATTTGTGTCAATAAACCTTTATGTGGCACTATCCCAACCTCTTATGACTACTTACCAATATGTGGCTTCTTCAAAACCTTATACCACTTATCCAAACATTATTTCCACCCAACCTCAATAAAATTTAACACCTAATTATGCAACTTCCCATCCTCAAATAGATTTGGTCAAGATGTTAATGGACAAAATGACCAACCTAGAGTCATTTATCTCTAGGTCTCCTAACCTTTTATTCTATGACAAAAATTATAATGAACCCATCTATCCATCCATTCCTATCCATTCTTATCCTCCTCAATGGTAATTACCAAAGTTTTCCAAATTTCAAGGAAAGGATGACCCCCAACAAAATTTAAGTGCATTTTGTCATTCTTGTTATTTGATTACATATGATGATGCTCTCCTCCTTCATACCTTCCCCATGTCTTTATCAATACCAGCCCTTGATTGGTATAATGATCTTACCAAGCACTCCATATTTTAATTCTCCCAACTATCCAAAATATTTTTAGAGAACGTCTCAATAAATATATCAAAAAATGTTTCTATTACTAACCTTTATTTTATTAGGCAATTTGATAATAAATCAATTGCCAATTTTATAGCTAGTGGAGAGGTCTCATCAGCCAACTTTATTTATCCTTACCCCAATTTGAGATGATTGATATCTTCTCTTAGGGTTATACCAAACATATTTCTCCCACTCTTCAAGTTCAAATTTTTGTAACTTTTGATAAGGCATTCACCATGTAATGTAAACTTGAAAAATGAGCCAGTAACAAAGGGAAATTGAAACTATATAATAAGAATTCTAGGTTTAAAACCAATGATCCTTCCTCCACAAAAAAAACTAATCAATCCATCCATACCACTACCAAAATAAGTTCATCCACAAACTTAGTTGTCCTAAAAACTACCCCACCACCAATTGTCAATCAACCCCATCAAACTAGTTCTTCCATCTTTTCCAACCAGCAAAACCAAAACCAAAACTGAGCTCCTCAAAAATAATATACTCCCATAGGGGAGTCTCATACTTTAGTTTGTACAAATTTCTCAAAGCTAAAATCATTCAACTTCCACCTATCAAACAACCCCAATAATTTGATGCTTCTTACCACATGCCTAGTTAGTACAATGAGAATGACCATTATACTTTTCACTGAGTTATAAGACATGATGTTATTAGGTGAAATACCTCCAAAATTCTTGTATAAATCTTAATTAAGAGTGGATAACTTGGATTTGATAATCCCAAATCACCTCCTAATTATTCCCTTGACATCTTTTGCAAGCCTTTTCCCAATCATGCTCCTTTTACCCATCACCATGACAACAAACCAGAACTATCTCACTCTCATGAGGCACATACAATCAACATTATTATTAATGAACCCACTATTGAGGAGAACATTACCTCAACTACTTATTCCTCAATTTCACTCATGGAAGTAATCTACCTCTCCTTTGATGGAAACACCAAATGAGACAACCCTTTATTTAACCATATCTTCTTCTTCCACTCTACCCATTGAAGTGGTATAATCACCCTCCATTCATTTAGACACCCAAATTAAGGAAGCAACCATATCCATACCTTCACTAGAAGACACCACACCTACCTCCTCCATCATTTAATCATTCGTTATCCCTTTATAAACCATCCAAAAAGAGGATATTACCTCATCCACCTAGCCACCAATTTTTTAACCTTCCATCAAAAAAAAAGATGAAGGAGTCATACCCTCTCCTCCACATAGGGGATTAATTTTTGAAACCAATGAACAAAGAATCAAACCCATCTACAAGCCCTTTTCTAGACTAGTCCAAAATCTAGAGTTCACTTCTCAACCCAACTTTGATAGAGCCACCTTTTGTCATCATCTTGGGCTCCCTTACTAAAATAAATATGAACCCACAACCTCACTTTCATCCACCCTTAAACCCATTTCATTAAACACCTCTTTCTATAAAACAATAGGTTAACCATCCCAACTACCTCCATTTAACATTTCCAAATCACCCTATGCTTCTCTTACCAAACCTATCAATAATATAGGAATCCTTCCCACACCTAGCCATACTCATCCCTCCTTAAATATGGACTTAAATCCATATAGTCCACTAAAGGAACCCCTAACTAAATGAATTAATAAGGTAGCATTACCCAAAATTATACCTCAAACTAGACCCATATCACCTCCTTACCAACTACCTTTTATCTTAGGACCCTATCTTTCTACCATCCCAACTACATGTTCTTCCTCTAGTAAACCATCCCCCTTTTCTCTACCTATGCCTACACCAATCAAACCATCTAGCTCTCCATTATTTTTAACTAACATATCTACTTAAACTTTCCCACCTATATCCAACCCCTCATCAAAATCTTGCACTTTCAAATCTTTTACCTAAAAATAACCATAACTAAGCAATCCCAACCACCAACTAAAACCATTCTACCTAAAACTTCTAGGGTGAAAACTACTTTTAAGAATGCTCTCATCCCTAAAACTATAAACCCATCACCTCCAACACCTTTTATTGAATCTTATATAACCATTCTATAAAGGTTGTTACAAACTTATTCCTTTAGCTTACCTCCTATCAAACCATTCTACCCTTCTAATACCAAACCCTCCTAGTTCAATGATAACCTGATCTGTACATACCATAGGTCACCTAAACATGACACAAAAATTTGCAAAGCTCTCCAAGCACTTGTTCATAGCTTATATGATGAGGATGATCTATTATTAGATAAACCTCTCTTACCCCCATTACCAATCCAACCACAAAGTCTACCTATCTAACATTTACCTACTCCCCCACTCTCCCCAGAAAGTGAGGAGGAGGAACTAAATCAACCATCAAACCCAAAAAATCCCCTCATCCACACTTTTCATATGGTTACCTAATATGAAGCCCAACAAAAAGATAATGGAAAATCCAAAGTGTCCATTCCATGGACATACCCTTCCACTCCTCAACCCTTTAGCCAAAACCAAACACCATTACCCTCACCTATGCCACCACCAAAATCCAAAGTGTTCATTTTGGGGTCCTCTCCCTCTAACCCTTCTACATCTATCTAGTGTATGTGTTGAAATAGCTTTACTAGACACTGGTAAAGATGAGCATTTTTGAACTAATCAACACCTCTCCCTCCAATCCTTCAGGCATTGATAGAGGATATAAAATCTACATAGGTTCAACCAAATGACCCTCAACCTCTTGTACCCTTTGTTCAAACCCAACTAACTATTTTCCTTCATCACCTTTCAGGATTGTAAAATGCCTCTTGTTCTTATTAAGGATTCCAATCCTCCCCTATTTATTAATACGTACATTAATAAAACCCACATCAAAAGGGTAATGATTGATGGAAGATATATCATCAAAATTATCTCCTCTCATTCTTATGACCAATTTTAATTTCCAAAGAACATCATGTCAGAAAGTGTAGTAATCCTTCACTCATTCAATGATACCATGGCCACTACCTTGGGGACAATTTTCCTCTATATCTAATTGGGATCTTGCACCATTACCAAAATATTTTATGTTATAGAGGGTGATTTATAATACAATGTGTTACTCAGAGGCCCTTAGATCCATGACATGAGTTGTATCCTTTTTACCTTACATCAATGTGTCAAATTTGAGCATGAAGGTCAAGTTATTACCATCGAAATTTACCCTAGTCCTTTTGCCTCTTACAATATGGCATATCAGCCTAATGATGTTCTTATTCCTCCCTCATCCACCTCACCATCAACTACTAAAAACACTACCTCACCACCAATCAAAACCAACAACACTCCTGCCCTTATCATTGATGAAGCTTCAACTAGGTCATCTATCCCTTCTCAAACTCCCATAGAGGACCCCTTAGAACCCATGTTCTAATGTCTCTCCCTTGGGTAATATCACCTTTTAGCTTTGAATTCTTTCCCTACACTACAAGCATATGGGAACCTCAAACATGATCATTCTTGTGATCCTAAAATTAGAACCATCATCCCTTTCAGGCTTCCCAACCATTAATACATTTCACTATAGGGAACTTGATCAGCCACTTCTCACTTCTACAACTACCTTGTCTATCTGACCATTCACATTTGACTTCTCTTATCTCAACAAATGAGCCCTTACCAAAGCTTACCTTTATAGGTGTGCTTGGAAGGGGTTTGGTCTTAGCCTTTATGAATAGGGATCTCAAAATCTACCCATTATCAAAACCTAAAAACCTCATGAGTTATTCAGCCTTAGGTTCATACCACCAAAAGAACCCGCGTCACCAAAACCCATCACCACCATCGATGAAGATGTTCTATCCTCACCAACCTCATCTCCATCAAAGATTGAAGACTTTGATATCATCCCATCTAACTTTTTTTTAGATAAATACCATTAGTTTGGTACCTTTAACCTATCAATAAGATGACTAAACTAAAATCCTTCCTCTCATTGATCCTAAAATGGTAGAAAATGATTCTCTTACCATCAACACCATCCAACATCAAGATGATGATTTCATTCTTACTTACCTTGATATAAGGGATTATTATATCCATAAATCCCTTCATCATAAGAACCAAACCATGCTAAATGAATCCACTATCGATTTCAACTTGGGTACTCGTGATAACCCCAAAATCATCAATATTGACCAATCCTTAAATTTCATGGAACAACAAGACTACACCTTTTTCCTTCATGACCACAACATATTATTTTCTTAGTCCTATCAGGATATGCCCAAAATTAACACTTCTATTTCCCTTTACAACATTGTCACTCATCTTGAGGTTAAGCCAGTTGGGTAAAAGCTTTGAAAGATGTATCCTTGCATAGCCCTTCTTGTCAAAGAAGAACTTTAGTCTCTTATCTATTGACTTCATCCAACTTGATGACTATCCAAAATGGGTTTCTAACATTGTTCTTATTACCAAACCCATAGGGGGACTTTGCCTCTATATTTACTTTCATGATCTCAACCTCACTTTCCCAAAGGATGACTTTCCTTTACTAAACATAGACCAATTTAATGATCTTATAGCTGGCCATGAGATGTTATCTCTAATGGATGGTTTCTCATGATATAATAATATCTTGATTACAAAACTTCCTTTATCACTCCATGGGGAATGTTCTATTACAGGGTCATGCCTTTTGGTCTAAAGAATGCTAGAGCATCATATCAGTGTACCATGACCTAAATATTTCATGATCTCACCCATAAAATTATAGAAGACTATGTGGATGATCTCCTTTGGAAATAAAAACATCACAAGGATCACCTAGATGTTTGTGTAAAAATATTTGACTAATTAATCCATTTTCATGTCAAGCTCAACCCCAAGGAATAAATTTTTGGGGTCTTATCTAGAAATCTTCTTGGCTTTATCATCTCTCTTCAAGGAATAAAAATAGACCCTACCAAAGTTAGATAAATCTTGGGGATTCCTCTTCCTACTAACCTTAAGCAACTCCATAGCCTGTAGGGGAAGCTCCAATCCATTCATTGCTTCATCTCCTAGTTTTCAGATAGATGTCAACCCTTTCATTATCTCCTCAAGAAAGACACCTCTTTTAAGTGGACCAAGTATTGTTAATAATCCTTTGATTCAATTAAGGAGTACCTTATTTCTCTACCTATCCTCATCTTTCCTAGAAAAAACTAGTGCTTCTACCTTTATATGTCTACCATGGACCATTCCTTAGGGGTAATGCTTACTCATCATGATGAATAAAATAAAGAGTAAGCTATCTACTAAATTAACTACACATTTATATATTATGAGACTCAATATAATAATCCCAAGAAACATTACCTCACCCTAGTCTTTGTGGCCTCCAAACTCCATCACTACCTTCTTAATCATAAAACCTATGTCATCACTAACATCGACCCACTCAAGTACATGCAATCTAAACCATACCAAAACTAGAATATGGATAAGTGGCTCATACTCATATTTGATTTGATCTTGAGTTACTTTATCAGAACTCCATTAAAGGGAAATTCATCATTTTCCAATTTGTCGAAGATCCTCTACTAGACAATCAACTGCTTCTTTTGGCATTTTCAGGTGAGTCCATCAAAACTCTTTCTCAAGAAAAACCCACCTACCACATGACCATATTTTTAGATGGATCCAAATGTTGACATGGTGAGGGTGTTAGATTTATTCTCATTCCCCTTAAAGATAAACCTCTTCCCCTTTCCTTTAAACTTGAATTCAAATATACCAAAAATGTGGCTGAGTATGAAGCCCTAGTCATAGGTCTCCAAACTGCTCTAGCCTTACAAGTCAAGATAATCAATGTCTTTGGTGATTACTAACTTATGGTAAACTAGGTCAATAGATATTACCAATGTAATAATGATGTCTTACTAATGTAAAAACAACTCATATATGTACTCTTATCATCATTTGATCACCACCTTATCTAGTCTATTTCATGATCTACTAACAAGTTCATGGATACAATGGCTTCCCTTGATTCCCAAATTCCATCTCAACCTACTAAATATAAATTAATTATCACCATCCATAATTTTATCATAGCCTCATATATCAGTTCTAACCTTCCTACCATTTTTAGTGTAGAAGCATCTCCTTTTGATATTTGGTATGACCAAACTTTTAACTACCTTAAACTCAACATTATCCTCCCAACCTTTTTAAAAATTATCAAAGAGGCTTTGTTTAAAGTACCTATTATTACACCATACTAGGGGGAATCCTTTATGAATTTGGATTTGATGACCTCCTTATCCATTGTTTGCATAGTCATGAAGCTTTCCACAATATCAAGGAAACACGTGATGGAATTTGTGGGGGACACTTTAGTGGTCTAGCCATCGCTAAACATATCCTTCACCTTGGATACTATTGGCCCACCTTAAATAAATATTGTTGTGATTATGTAAAAAAGTGTGTCAAATGTCAACAACATGCTAATTTACATCATGCACCTACCCATGACCTTCAAGTATCTAAATACTATTGGCCTTTCTCACAATGGGGTCTCGACCTTATTAGGGAAATCAATCCTCATTACTCATAATTACACCTATCCATCATTACTACTACCAAATATTTCACCAAAAGGGTGGAATACACTCCTCTAATCTCAACCAAAGATAGAAATATTATTGATTTCATCAATTACCATATCATTTACCACTTCAGTGCTCCCCATAACATCATCACTGATAATGGCAAATCTTTTAAAAAAAGACGTCAAAGGTCTTTTTGATTCTTTTGGAATCATGTTAAGCTTTCCCTCACCCTATCATCCATAATAAAATGGATAGTTATAAACATATAATAAAACCTTCAACAAAATGCTAACCAAAGTAGTAAGTGTTTCAGGTCAAGATTGGCACCTACACATCCCTTTTGTTTGATGGGCCTATCACACTAGCATTTGAACCTCTATAGGTGCTACCCCTTTATCTCTCATCTTTGGAATAGAGGAAGTATTGCCTCTCAAAGTATATATTCCTTCTCTTCACATATATTTACATGAGATCCTTTCTGAGAGTGATTAGCATTAGGAACATCTCATACAGCTTGAACTAATTGATGAACATATCTTCATAGTGCTTAATCATATTCATGTATATCAAGAATGAATCAAGTGTGTATAAAAAAAACACCTAAAATATAAATAATTCAATATTAGATACCTCATCCTTAAGGAAAACCAACATGTAAATAATATGGAAAAAAGTAAGAGGCAAGTTTCCCTTTAATTATCTTGGACCTTATATCATAACCCATAAGTATGGATCAAGAGATTATAATTTATCTTCTCTTGAAGGAAAAATAGAACCTAAACCTATAAATTCTTCAAATATTCATCATTTATTTTTTTAAGATAGGTCATATTCACCTTTGTGTCTAACTAAAGCTTGTCCTTTGGTTTACGAGATTTTCACTTTCCTGACATGTTCACCCTATTCCTCTTGGGGATGATTGATTACAACATAGGACCATGTGATTATCCATCATAGTTATAGACTAATATTAAGCATGGATACCATGGATCTACCCATGACATGGTTCTAATGGATACTTTTTATCTCTCATTAGATGGAATCCCATGATTAGTTGTCTTTCAAACCACCTTGCTTCACCTATCATTAACCTCTTATGCTAAAAGTCTTGCCTCCATAAAGATATAAATCTAATCCTAAGTAGTCTTATCCATGTCTAAACCTTTCATTCAAAATCAAATTAGGATACCAAAATATTAGTTGGGTCCATATCTCTTGCATTAAAGGATGGATAAGTTAAGTTTATCAAAACAATCATTTTAAGCTTCCCACATTGATCAAATTTACCAACCTATCAAAACAACAAAAGCAATAAATAACCCTATGTCAAAATAAAATCAAGTAATCCATAATCAAATTTTATATATGGCATTATTAGACTTCTCATATCGATTAGCCTACACATTGGACTTGTATATTATGGTTTTATGGTCACCTATATAAGGGGAAAGCTAACCCATATCATGTTATCATACCACCCATTTCCCCTTCCAACCTATCACCTAATTTGCCTTCATACCCTCTCTAAAATCAAGGGACTATGAGCTTACTTGACACAAAGTGATCAAGATACCTTCTTTGAAAATAAAATCATGCTCATGCAAAGCATTTTAAAGGCTTATTTTCATTAAGTCAATCTAACTTCAGTTTTTTTTTTGCCCTTACCAATGAACACATCATGCCTTTTTCTTACCCTCTATTCACTAGTTCATGTGGATATATGTCTCATGATTCTTCTCTATTTTCCACATTTAGTGTGTTATCTAAACCTCTTTTATGTGTTTTCATTATATCCCCCATATCACCTATCATATCCAAAAATTTGAAACATCATTCTTATCAAACACAATAATCCATATACATCATAACATTACAAACCATTTCCATCAACCATATCCTATCCATGATCAAAACATCAACAATCACATCACCACATCATTATCATTAGAACAATAATCATTTTTCATAACATACATAACATAAACCACATCATATCAATAAAAATCATAGACCATGTCATATCACTACTTCCCATAAACATAACAACAATTCAAAACATCAACACTTCACATCCTAAACAAACATGATTAAATCACCTATCAGTTATCACATATCCAAATCCTCTCTATGAAACACATCATCATATAAATAAACATAATCAAACAAACTATAATCAAAACCATCAATCACATGTCCACAAACATATCTATGAACAAACACATCATCCACTATGTATAAGCTCAAACATCACCTAATGTATACACATAGTAAAATATTCATCATAAGATAAAACACCTCATCACAATTATGTTTCACTTCCCTCATCACATCATCATATAACATAATAAAATCACCCATGATCATCAATATCACATCCATCAATGAACAACATATATCATCCGTAAGCATCATTACATGCCTAAACTATGAGTGCACATATCATCTCATAGATCATGGGGCATGAACAACCTATTATTTCATCATAAACATACATCATGAACATCCATAAACATTACCACATACCTAAACTAATGAACTATAAATTTCATAAACATCATCCATCAATATCTCAAAACATCAAATCAACATAACAACCATGAAAACCATCAACATCAATAAATGTCCATAATCATCATAAAACCTCATCATAATATACATCACAATCAAAAGTAATACATTTCAATGAGTACACAATCCTCAATAAGAAATACATGCAATAATGTATAAAATATCTCTCTGTGATATACATCTCATATCATCAACATGTAGTTTGATATCAAAATCAAAAACATATACATCATATAATCGTATATATTAGGCCTTTAGGGAACCACTACCATTGGCCCCACCTACACCTATACCTAAACTATGTTACCATCTAGTGGTGGTCCTCCTAATCTCCCTACTTGAACCACTATAGAGGCCCACATCCCAAAGTAGCCATAGATTGACCACCTACTAAATTAGACATATACTCTCCATATCAAAGCTCCATTTGCAATTGTGCTAGCACTATCACCTCATAATATCTCAACTCCTCAATAGTGACTAAGTACCATGTCATAATAATCATATCAAGTCCTCTTGTAGGTTCCCCTACTGGTGATACCACCCTTCCTACTCTCTACCTTGATGAATCTCTCTCATGGGTCACTAACCTAAGAGAAATCTTGGTCTAATCTCATTCTCTTATCAACATCACCACTTGACCCTATAAAGTGATAATCTAGCACTATAATTTTCCACTTATTCTTTTAATCTAGTGATCTAGGCCTATGTTGTTACAAGTGATGCCTTTTCCTATCCATCCTAGCTATCACCCTATGTTGATGCCATAGTGAGATCTACATCCATGCACTATTGACCCCTATCACCCCATCCAAAATTGGCCATTACATATTCATCTTGGTACCATGCTACATAACCATCTAAATTACCTACATCATCTATCATGGCTCTCATCGGTATCTCCTCATGGTCTAACACAACATCCTATGGCTATGGCTCTAGGAGCAAGAACTTTGTGTCATCCCTCTAATATCTTGAAAAATCTAGTGGAACCCCCTACATGAGGCTAAACTTCCTCCAAACTTGATTAAATGGAATTCAGTTAGTCTCACCATCCTACCTCCCATATATCCATCTCCAACTCTAAAGTGGTAGAGTGTGGTAACTATACTAGGCCCACCTAGGCTAGCCCATATATGGCCTCCACACTACATCACCCACCACCAATCCCTTTAAACATCCCTAAACCAATCAATGTCCCTCACACCACCACCAACCCTTATCAACACATAATACCCTCTCCATCTCAATAAATCCACTTTGTAGTCAGTCGGCACATAGACATCCCATAATAGCCCCAAAGGTCTCAACACCCAAATGTGCTCATATGCCTACTAGTGGAGCAAGAAACTAGCTTTGATCCCATATCACATGTGTGAAAAAAAATTCTAGAGATCCCTATAGATATGAACCAGTAACACTGGGGCCCACCCAAACATAATCCTCCCTATTAACATTTCTACTAGCACCCCTAGTAATAAGTATGGAAATTGATTGCTACTTGAATTTGGTAGCATAAAGCTAAATATAGCCATCATCATCATCATAATCAATCATATATCCCCTAGAGCCCTTAGTATAGCATCCCATAATAAACACCACCTACATGATACCTAACATGGACCTGATCCACTCCATATATTAGATCTATGTGGTAGTCCCTCTCCTCACTCTCTATGTGATAAATCAGATACCCATGAATGGGTAGTCATGTAATAATATACACATCCTCTAGTAGGATGCTCATCTCCCTAATCAATAACAAAAATGTATTCATGGTCGAGTCCCATCTCTTGATGACGGCCATGATCATAACCACATCCCATGATAGGTGTTGATAGTGTCTCATTGCCCCTAGGCCAACCTATTCCATGTGTCTCCACTCATCATCAGTCATCCCATCATAAAATTATATAAAGATATTAGGGACTTGGTCCCTTATTTAAATCTATTCATGTGCATGAAACATAATCACATTAGCATACACGCTTAGTTTCCCACATCGAGCTTAGTCCCAACCTACGCCCACCTATTTCAACCTAAAAATTTACATCTACCATCTTACCTTTAACACTTGAATAACATTATAACTATATCCACATATTATTTCACATCATCCTTACCAACTACATAATTTTATCCCAAAAATTTACCCTAACATATCAAACACTAACCCTACCACATCATTTCAAATACATCATGCTTATATTCACTCAACTCTACCCACCACCCCTTTTTAACACATCATCCTATAAAACCTCCATGTGACATTTTAAACCACTTAACACATTTTTAAACCAATTTTACAACATTTAAACCTTCCAATTTTAAACACATACTTTAAAACACTTCCACAATTTTCTATACTCCAAAACCTTTTTAAAACACACTTTAAAAACATTCACACCTTTATAAAACTTTAACAAAAATTTAAATTTCAAAAACACTTTCACAATTTACAAACTATAAATAACTTTCAACACTTTAACATTTCACATTTTATGAACTTTCAAAATTTTAAAAATAATTTAAAAACTTTCAATAACTTACCAACTTTAAACAAAATAAAAATTTTATATTACTTTTGAACTACCCCAACCCTAAACCCTTCGACCACTGATGGTTCCTTTAAATCCTCTTAACCTATTTTTAACCATCAGTGGTTAGGTCAAACCACTAACAATCAATGTGTGCGATCACCAATAGTGAAACCCTCCATCCTTTCTCACCTAAAAACCTCAACAACTCACCTCACATCATAAATTTAACTACCTAATACCATTTTACAACCCATTAAAAAACCAACCAACACATCTAATCTTAATTTAGCCTAATAAATCACCTAATTTCATTAGAATCATGAAACTAGGGCATCATGGCCTAGGACCATTTCACACACTATCCACCTCACTCCAACCTACTCAATACAACTCCTAACTCACAAATTCAACTATACAATAAATTTCAAAATAACACCTACCTCATTCCACATTCATTGACATGGTTAGAGCCCTCATCTAACTACTTAACTATGCCCTCATCCACCCTCCATCTAGTCAACCCTTAATCACTTCGACACATGCTCCACCACTCATGACATTCAACCTCAGTAAGCTCAAATATAACATGTTAAAATTCATAGTAACACTAGAGCAAAAAAATTTCAAGTCAAAAGTGAAAATGACTTTTCCTTTTCACTTTTTATGTTTTGTATTTTTTGGGTTCTTTCTTAATCATTGATAATTAGGGTTACCATTGATAGTCGACTCTAGGAGCCCTTAACCATCGATGGTCAAGATCCCCAAACTTTTAAACTTTTTATCACCCCACTTAGGTACTATTTTTTGGAGGTTACCTCCTCTCACCTAACTAACCACTTTAACTTTTAGAAATTGCCCTTATTTGACCAACCATTTAACCACATCTATGTTGATGTTGGTCAATTTTGACCTAAAATATTTGCATGTTTTGTGATGACTTTGCTTGGCCATTTTGACCATAGTGACAAACCTTGTATGTTAAATTTTTTCACATTCATACCACCTCATATATGACAAAAACATTTATGTTTCTCAAGGGAACACTTCCTACCTTAGATACATGTGAAAACACCAACCCTATCTAGATGGATTGATAGGAATGACTTGTTTAGCTATGACTAACACTATGGATCAGTTACCCCTATCATACGTCCCTCTAAAATTGACCTTATTTTTAACAACATTGGGAAATTTAGTCTTCATGTGATCTTGTCTATCACACTTAGTCACATTTTGTGTGTGTGTGTGTTTGTATTTTAAATGCCCAACCCTTTCTATCACCACCTCATGACTCACCATCTACCACTTATCAAACCTTGACCCAATTTTGGTTTCACCTCATCAACTCTTAGTTTGAGGGGGAACACCTCCTCCCATACTTAGGGAAATCAAACCTAGACCAGTAATCTATTTTTGTTTTATAACTTGTCGATTTAAGGTTGTATAACAAATAAGGGTAAAATTTAGACACTCAAAAACTACACATGATAGTTTTAGATGTCAAAAATCCTTACAAACCCCATAAAACCCATTAGTCCTTGAGTTTATTTAACCACCTAATTAACTAAACTCATTTACTAACTTAAACCCATTAAAACACTAACTTAACACCTTGAACTTATCCTTTTAAAAACCTTTTTCTTGATCCAAATACCTTAGATACTTGAACATCAATGGTCAACCTAACTATCAACTATTAGACTAACTATCAACAGTTAGCCTAACAATCAATGATTAGGTCTTCAACCTACTTTATAAAAATTTCTAGCTATGTACAAGATAATCATGGCACAAATTAGTATGTTCACCTTATGTGATGCCAACTAACTACAAATCATCATAGATAACAACTTTATACTCCTATCTAATTAGCAACTTCTTCATACCTAATTAAAAACATCATATTATAAAAGGATAAGAGTAAGAGATGAAAATGATCCATGTCTAAGATGTTAGATCTTATTACACATAGGTATATAGCCTTCCTTCAGTAATCAAGTAGTATTAATGGAAATTCAAACCTCTCTTTGAGTTACTCTCAAGGCCAAAGTACTATCACTATGGAAAAATTACTCTAGCTTTCCACCATCAGTAATCTAACAATGTTTCTTTATTTTATTCTATTTATAACCCTCTTGACCTAATCATACTTATATCCTAGCTTGCCATCTCTAACCAGACCCATATTCAAATCCCTACCTAGCTATTTATCCAATATAAAATTCCTTATTTTATCATTTCTAGAAATACATAGGCAACCATCAATGGTTAGCCCAACCACCAATGGTCACTTTAACCATCGATGGTTACCCAACCATTGATGGTTAGCCCAAATACCGATGGTTCACCCCAACCATCAATGGTCACTATGATATAAAACCACAAGTTATTTTCAACCCTTTAACCACAACCAAACCTTATTTTCTCTATTCCTATCTATTCATAAGGCCTTCCCTAATTTTTTAAACATAACCCGAACAATTTTAGCACAAGTATTGATCATCTTTTACTACATTTAGTCATTTTTAACAAGTATTTTACTTTCTTCTTACATGCATTTACTTTCATGCTATTAAATGTAATTATTCTTTCATTTCATCTATATCAACTTAATTGTTATCAATAGTGGATTGATAGCCTCCTATCAAGCATATTATTCTTGGATCTATCTCATGCTAGGAAATCCACTCAAGTATCTTACTAACGACCCCTTTTCTAGTGTCTTTCTTATCTACAGGTTATTCCTTCCAAGCCAAAGAGGATTTCCTATCATCATCTGGATCACATATGCACTTTTATCAGGTATTCCTTTACACATCCCTTTTAATAGTTTCTTACTTGCTTCCAAATTAATAAATGAATGGAAATTAAGTGAAACACCTGAAAGTGGGGGCACTCCATGACATACTATATGAGACTCTATAGCCATACAACCCCATGGCATTAGATGATCTAAGTGTACCATCTAGCCTAGCTCAAGTGAGCTAGTTTATATTAGCTAGAGAGGTAGTGAGGTAGATATAATCATAAAGAGAAAGGATGTAACCACCAAAATTAATGGGTATGATGGGTATAGTAATGGGTATCACAAACCTTAGTAGATGAGAGATCTGCACATCTAGGTATGATAGGCAAAAAGATGTTTTGGGCTTGTTCAATATGTCTTTGGTAGAAATCATGAATAATTAAGGTTTAAAATAGGTTTTTTCTTCCTATGAGGCCTTTTATCCACCTTTTTGTTTTATTCCTTGCACTATCTACACACAACCCAATACACACATACAAGAGCCACTACTAATGTCATACTGAGAGGTGGAAAGCTTGATATGGTTCCAATCTCTTAAGATTGATAAAAGTGTATTGGCATGTTTGATGAAACTATACAAAGTTGATAGTCATGGATATATTTCATATTGATCATAGTCAACTCATTATTTGTGCACCAAAATATCCATCTACATGTGGTTGAGCAGGGGACTAAGATGTTTGTATGGAGATTGAAACAACTTGACACCTCATTAAGGTATTGGTATGATAATCAAGCCATGACAGACCCATATAAAGGGTAAAAGGGAAAAAAATAAGTGTGCAACCATGTTGAGGAGATAAGAGACTAAGTTTAGGGAAGTTTTCCCTAAAATGTCAAAATAGAGGTCAAGGGGCTTTTTGTGGACATCTTAAAACATGGTGGTAAAGGATTTTAAGGAATATTGTAGGTGAATAGAGAGTTTTCATGCCAAGATGAGGGTTAGAAAATAAACAGAGGATGGAAATGAAGGGCCTCAAATATTCCTTTTAAAACATTGAAATACTCCATTAACATCTACAAACTTGTAGTTGTGAATGGCCTTTTAACATAAAGGAGCAACAATGAACACACCCTCATGGATAAAATGTTTCAAAAAGTGGAGTGGTATAAAAATGGCATCATATTATCAATAGGAGGTTCATACTTGGCTAAGCAATCCTTATGGTCACCTATAGGTGTCCTAATGGTAAATAGGCACCTATAATAGAGTATAGGATAGTGACCCTAATTTGATGTCTAAATGGTGTTTTAATATTTTTAAAGTTGAGTTTAGGCTCAAACATGTACTTTTGGACCTAATGGGGTTCAATGGAAGTCTTCATACATCATTCCTAAGTCCTCAATAGCTAATGTTCACCTACAATAGTCTAAAGGTAGAGTTTACAATCAAAAGGTAGTTAGTGACTCAGTTAAGGTGTTTAATGGTGTCTTAGCTCATTCAAAGTGGATCCAAGGTAAAATAAGATACTGGATGGCCCTAAAACTTGAAGGGAAGTATCCCACATCATAACCCAAGTCTTAAAAGCAAAATAACCTATAATAGGGTACAATATTGAAGGTAAGGTAGGAGATGAACTTGTATAGGGAGTAGAAGAGGGTTACAAAAAATTTAAAATGGCTCATGATGGGTAAAAATGTTTTTTAACCAAGCCTCAAGAATTTTTCAAGTTAATCATCTGCTCTTCCTTCTAACCAAAATCATCAATCTGTATAGTTGCTCCAAGAAATCTCTTTACTCAATAGATGAATATGAGAAATCTAAAGAACAAAAATGTTTTAGGTGAGTTAAAATATTAATAAAGATAAATTGAGGATTAATAACATTTTTAAGGAGAATATGAGCATTTTTTTAGCTTGGAGAGGTCAGTCTTAGGTGGATGTGATAAAAATGCAAGAAAATAGGCTTTTTAGAGGCCTTTTTTGGGTATTTTAAATTGGTTAAGCACCTAAATCAATGAATAAAGATAAACCCTTTGGTATAAATTCTCATAGGACCTCATAAAACTCAAAAAATATTCAATTTTCCTTGGAAAAGAGGTCTACAACTCAATTTTTTGTCTTAGAGGTTAACCAATCAAGGAAAACCAAGTTTTAGCAATTTAAGCTAGTGAGGTCGAAAAGGGATAAAGAAATAGATGGAAGGTTTGGTAAACCTATAGAATCATGTTTTTATGTGTATCAAATAAAAATAGGTGATAGGTAACACTAGGTCAGGCTCAGACCTCTCAAGATGATCGAAATACTACACACAGTCTAACTAGGTAAGCTTTCACTATGCCTAGTTGGTGAATTAGAGAAAAAGATGAAAAGGAGTACTTGGAAGGTTATGTGATGTATTATAATGATTTAATGAGGTTTTAACATTAATAATATATAAATACAATTATGAAAAATAAATCTAAGTAAGAAAAGCTAGCTAGGTGCATGATAGGCCTATTAAGCCTTCAAGGGACCTAGAGCCAATTGGGGGTCCATATTCATTTATAACTCTTCGTGGGATATTAATATGATTGGAAAATTTTAAGGATATGTAAATATAGATGTATGATCTTTTTATATACAAATAAAATTATAATAAAGCTACTTCTAGCTCAGAGAGAGAACAAGCATGCAAGAAAGGTAAAAATAAGCTTGATGGGGTGACTTCAACTATTCATATCTCTTCCAAGAGTTTTCAATGGAACCAAAGTAGTTTTTAGGGGTTATTATGGTCCCTTCAGATAATTTTTGTGACATTTTTGGCAATTTCAATTTCATAACTTTATTAACAGTGATTAAGACTAAAAACTACCTCAAACCCTATTAAACCCTCGGTAAAGACATAATGGAGAAAAGAAGCTTGGAGAGCTCTCTAGATGACATAGTTTGATCATGAAATATATTATAACTTGTATAGGAATCACTAGGGATTCCTCCCCTACTTGTGAGCTATACAAAATTATACAAATAGGGTGCAAAATATAGTATTTTTTACCATTTTGTTTGTTTTCCAAGTTCATGGAGGTTCTAAGAGATGTAATCAAGTTTAGATGAAATATATATACTTTTTAAAACTCATTATGGACATTTAATTCTTGGTAAAAACTTATAATTTTTCAAACAATATCTCTCATCTCAGTTAGTCAAAACTTGCATAGTGAACACAATGGTGAGAAGGGTGAAAACTTTAAGTGTTAGCCTTTTAAGGTTTACCTAAGTAATCTAAGGATATGGAGAGTATTTAAAAGTTTAATTAAATACATACCATAAATTTTCATGGAAAAATGAATCCAATTTTGAGGCCAAGTGTTAGGGTGACTAAAAAAGGAGTTTTTTAATACTACAGGTAGTGATGGCTTTCTTTTAGGAGTCTATAGATGATAAAAAATACAACCAATTCATGTATAGTAATGTCTAAAATACTTCCCCCTCATTCCAATAATCATACCTATCCCTAGTTAGTTATGGGACATTCAAACATATCTGAATTAGGAAGGTAGTTTTTTGAGGCAAGATAAGGCAATTTATTACACTTTTCATAAGTTTCATGACTTGTATGGACACTTGGGCCTCATGAAATTTCATGGTTCATTTCAAAAATCTTTCTCATACATTTATAACCTCGTTTATCAATGTGAAAAGGGCCCAAGTGACCTTTGGACTTCCCTTGTCTTGCTCTTCTCCCAAAACCTATAAATATTGACTCTTTTGGCTCTTTTTAGTAGCATCCATTGATTGATGGTGAAACCCCAGCCAATTTTGTACTTGAATGTCTATTTAAGTAATAAAACAAGTTAATTTTCCTACTTTCATGTTATACAATTGAGTTTTTTACAATCTTGTTAGTCTTGTTTAGTAGAAGATGATCTTTTCCAACATGTTATCCTTGACTGTTCACCAAATGTGCAAAAGAGTAATTATTGTAGGTCTTTGTTTGTGTTATATTTTAAGTGTATGTGTTTTTTATAAGTGGTTCATGATTTTATTCCACAAATAAATCATTAATTACCCTCCTAAGAATCAAAATACCTCTTGAACCTAGCATATGAAACTTTGATGTGACAATCTATCTTGAGTTGTGAGTTTTGTGTGAAAGACACTTTGTTTAGCTCCAAGTAGTATAAGTTTAGTCAATAGGAGGAAATTCAATATTATTTCATCACCTTTAGTTTTATTAGTTTGTCTTCTTAACCCTTTTAATTAAAATTTGATAAGTAGGTGAGTTTTTCAAAGAGTATATCAAGGGAACTAGCCCTTATAAAATTTCATCTCACCAAATTATTACCCAAAGTAAGAGAGATGTTTCCATTGTGCCACTTGGATGATGAGATCTAGTAATATCCTCAAGGGGTGAAAATCCAAGTGACAATACTTTTTGGCACACCCAGTGGGACTCTGAGTCATATAATATTATCCAATATTGGTGATGGTCTTGACATAATTATAGCTACACGAACATCTACATTCAAAACCTAGCGAGTCCACTAAGTTTTCAACTCTTTGGTTTTTGATAATTCCATAGTTTCCATGCCAAAGGTGACCAATATGTCTACTAATAAAGGTATACCCTTTGATTTTATGTAATTGACTTTATGTTTAATCAAAAGGTTCATATTTGTGAATACTCATCTTTATTTAAGAGAGTTGGTGTTTAAGAAGTCCAATTTCCTACTAATTTCAACCTCTAATACCCATAGTCTACATTATAAAATGGATATAAACCAACCTTTTTTAGACTTCATTGGATCATATCCTTTGAATCTTTCCCAATATGACCAAATTCTTAGATCAGCTCTTAAGAGTGTTCCATATTTTAGTGGAGAGGGTCCTATTACTCCCATTTAACATATTATAAACATATAAAACATATACAACACTCATAATATCAACCAAGATAATGTTTCTATTAGGCTATTGGCATTTTATTTCAAAGGGAAATATTTAGATAGGTATGGGACTCTTCCTAAAAATTCCATTACTTCATGGGATAAACTAAGCAATCTATTGACTAAGAGGTTTGGAGATAAGGTGATTATCTATCATTAGATGATCAATTGAACACTATCAAGACGGATCCTCAAGATTTTGTGTAATATTTAACACTATATTTCAACAAACATGGGATAAGATCTCAGCCCTTGTGAGACCTAACCCAAATTATGCCTTTTTATACTATCTAAAAGCATTAAATAGTGATGTGTCCATGATGATCCAATCCATGGGTGTCCCATACACTACCTTATGCCTATGAGATAGCCATTAATGATAATAATTATCTTATTCAAGTGGTAAATATTAATCCTAAACCATAAATGCCATTGTTCCTTGATTTGTAGCCTCCTAGTCAATTTACATTACCTAACTTGGCTCCTTTGCCTAGTCAAGAAAAGTCTACCCTTACCCATATAAATGAGATTTATGAACTTAAGATATTGTTTCAAAGTGTTAAAAATTAATTTTATACTTTTAAAAGGTAACAAGATCAAATTTTTAGGCCTTACCTTTCCTATAATCAGTTTGGGCAAGCAAATAGGACTCCTTTTCAAGGTAATGTTCAAGGAGAAGGTCAAATCGCTAAAGCTAGACCTTATCAAAGTTACATCCTAATGACCCATAATCCTATTAAGATCTTGTTCCCACTCAAAACAATTTTTTTCAATAATAACCATGTTATCCTTGTTATGACCAAAATCAAGACCAAGTTGTATATGCTAATGAAATACATAATCAAGCCATGATAATGCAAGGTAGTCAAACACCTCAAGTTTCCAATTTTGAGGTGCCAATGCAAAATTTATTACAAAATTTACAAATTAAATTTAATTATAATCTTATATATCATTTAGAGGGAGATTTATATGTCATAAATCATTTGGGAAATTCAAGCAATGTGAATGTTAGTGTATCCTCAAACACTAAGTCTAAGAAGAGGGTTGTTGAAGAGACACAAGGGGATAATAAAGGACCTATTTTGACTCTTAAATCATATATAATGGTGGATGGGTATAAATTATCTCCTAATATGCAATAAAATTATAAGTTTTACAATACAAGGTTATCTCCTACACATCCACCTTCACAAGTTACACCATAAAGTACTAGTTCTTCCAAAGAGACTATTAAGGTGAGAAATCCTTATATCAATGTTATGGATCAGATGAATAAGTTACACATGAATATTTAATTATGGGATTCATTGAAAATACTAAGATAAAATAATATTCTTCAAATGAAATTGCAAGGGCTAGGAAATCAAGTTGGATCAACTATAAGCGAGAATGTTATTTTGGTGAATGGAACTCAGCCCATTAATGGAAAAGTGAAGAAAATTGATAAGACTCCTCCTTTTTACCTATCCTTCATCATTGGTGATTACTTAGTTCACAATTACATCATAGATAGTGTGGTTATTACTTCAATTATGCCCAAGTTTATAATAGATAAACTAGGCCTCAAGTATGAACCAATGGCTAAAGGAGTTCTACAATTAGATGGATCACCAACAAACACTTTGGAAGTAGTCAAGGATTTTAGTTTTAATTTACATGGTTGTCCTAATTTTTCATTTCCTAATGATGTGGTTGTGGTATATTTACCACCATACTTTAATCTTTGTTTGTCAAGAGAATTTACAACCAAGAAAGGTGGATACTTGGTAGTCAATTGGTCCTATATGGTTTTTAGGACAAAGTATGGTACTAAGGTGAATATTTAATCAAATCCTATTCATCACAATCACCTAGAGCCATACATTTCTAAAGTTGAAAATGTCAATGATGTAATTCTTGATGAGGAAGATCTTCAAATATACCAATCTCCAACTTCTTATCTTGAAGGAAATTCTAATTTGTATCTAGATGAATGTGGAGTTAATCATTATGAGCATGGTCCTTAAAAATTCATAGAGTAGGATGGTGTTGAAGTGTATTAAATTCATGAGGAGGAATATGTCATGCTGAACTTGATGAATCCAAGTGAAAAGATTGATGGTTTATGGAAGTTATTCTTTGATCGTTCTAGAAGCAAAGTTGGGGTAGGTAGTGGAGCAATGTTTATTTCTCCATCCAAGGAAAGGTACTATTACACTTCAGATTTCACTTCTCTTGTACTTTTAATGTGGTAGAATATGAGGTCCTCACTCATAGCCTTGAGTGGGCTAGGAAAAGAGGTGTGAAAGAGTTAAAAGTGTATGGTGATAGGGATTTAGTTATGAATCAAGTAAGAGGCCAAAATTTGACTAAGAACTCTTTAATTAAGTCCTATAAGCATAGTGTGGGAAATTATGTAATATTTCCAAGATTTCAACATCTAATCTATCCCAAGAGAAGAAAATAAACACTTGGAGCTCAATTTTATGTTCCAAAAGAGATAGGATAAGATAAGAACCAACCATATATCAAGGTAATTTTAAGGCCCTATATACCTAATAATGTCACTAATTAGCAAGTGTTTGATAGTAACCAAAAAATACCACTTTTTATATAAGAGGAAGCCAAGTTTTCTTCCAAGAATCAATCCAAACTACAACAATAATATGGAAGGTAGATTGCACAATTAAAAACAAACAAGATCCCTAAAGGCTTAGTCATACTTGAGAGCATCTTTAATGATGATGATCAATTGAAGAAAGAGAAGGTAAGCATGTATACTAAGCAATAAAACTATGAGAGAGTACAAATATTCAAAGATAAGTTTCTTTCTCTTGGGAAGGTATGTACTAGTGAATAGAAGCATGCTTTCATTGAGTTATGCAAGGAATTTTATGATGCATTTACATGGGAATATAGTGATTTAAAGGGATTTGATACAAACTTATATCAAAATAACATAGAGATAGATGATAATGATAGGCCTATCAAGCAAATACAAAGGAAAATCAATCCTAAGATTAAGCCTCTCATGAGAAAGGAGATTATAAAGTTGATTGGGTCCAAGATCATTTTTCCTATTAAGCATTCATCTTGGTTGGAAAACATAGTCCCAATAAGGAATAAGAATGGAAAAATCAGGTTATGTGTTTATTTTAGGGACTTAAATAGATCATTTATTTGAAGTACAATTATCCTCTTCCTTCCATGGAGTAGATTTTGTAAGTTGTGGCTAGTAGTGAAAGGTTCTCACTTCTTGATGGATACTCAAGGTATAATCAAATTTTGGTAAAGGAAAGTGACCAATATAAGATAGCCTTTACTACTAAATGGGATACATATGCTTATATTAAAATTCCTTTTTGCTTAACTAATTTTGGATCTATATTTCAATGTGCAATGGATATGGCTTTTCAAGGTATAATAAATGACATTGTGCTAGTGTATCTTGATGATATCATAGTTTTCTCTAAGGATGTGAAGGATCACTTAAATCACCTTAGACAAATTTTTGAAAGATGTAGAGAGTTGTGAATATATATCAACATAAATAAGTATGTGTTTATTGTCCATGAAGGCAAACTTTTGGGATACATAGTCTTAAAGAAAGGCCTATGCATAGATCCTAAAAGGGTGAGTGCAATCTTGTAATTGACCTTACACAAAAACAAGAAAGATTTTAAAAGTTTATTTCAAAAAATAAATTTCATAAGGAGGTTTATCCCTTATTTTTATAATTTAGTCAATCCTCTAGCCTCCATTCTAAGGGAAGATTAAGTGTTCACCTAGACAAGGAGAAGGAAAGAAAGTTTTGAATAGATCAAACAAGCTATTACCCAAGCTCCAACTCTTACAAGTCCTAATTTATTAAAGGATTTTAACTTGTATAAATTTGGGAATGAAGAAGTAATCTTTACCATTCTCACTAAATCAAATGAATAAAACTTTAAGAAACCTATTATCTTCTCTAGTCAAGGTTTAAAAGGTTATGAGGTAAGATACACCTATGTAGAGAAGTAAGTACTTTCAGTTGTTAGAAGTCTAAATAAGTTTAGATAGATGCTATCTACTAATAAGATTCACATATTGGTACCTCATACTAGTTCTAAATACTTCCTTTTGAGAAAATATTTGAATGAAAAAAGGGCTGGTTGGATCACAAAAGAGATGGAGTGTGATGTAGAAATCAAGACAACCAAGCTAGTGAAAGGAAAAGGGTTATGTGAGCATCTTGCTTCAGATTTGAAGGAACAAAAAGATGTTTTTTTATATATTCATGATGACCCTATGATAGTTTCATCTTCATCAATGAGTATTTTGAAACAAGATATGATCCATTTTCTCCAAATCAGTGAGTGTCCACAAGGCCTAGATAGAGCCAAAAGAAGGTATTTCAGATTACAATCTATTCCTTATGTGCTTATTGAAGGAGTGTTGTTTAGAAAGGATTTATAGGGTGTGATATTTATATGTGTAAAATTAGATCAAATTTAAAAAATATTTATTGATTTTCATGATGGACCAGCAGGTGGTCACTTTGCTCTAGAACCATGGCTACTAAGATTACAAGAGATAGATATTTTTGGCCTAGTTTTTTAAAGACAACCATCCTTAGGTAATGAAGTGTCAAAATTGTTCTATATTTGATGGTAATTAAAATATTGTAGCCTTTCCTCTTCATCCAATAAAATTAGACCACCCTATTATGCAATGGGGTCTAGATTTCATAGGCCTAATTAACCCACCTTCTAGTGTTGGTCACAAGTGGGCGTTGACTACTAAAGATTAGTTTATAAGATAGGTGGAGGTTATATCTCTCAATAAAGAAAATGAAATTTTAGTTCTAGACTTCTATGAAGGCATAGTGATAAGTTTTGGGGCTCCTTGAACAATAATTTCAAATAATGCATTAGCTTTCCTTAGAATGACAACAAGTGATTGGGATTTGAAGCATGGAATTTATCTTAGCACTTCCTCCAACCATTATCAACAAGAGAATTAACTAGTTGAGTCCACTAATAAGAATCTAATAAAGATTGTCAAGAGGATAATGGAGGAGAATCAAATAAATTGGCATTATAAGTTGAAGATAGCTCTTTAGGCTAACCCCCAAGAAAGCAATTGGAAACTCTCCATGGACACTTGTTTATGGGAAATAAGATAGACTATCTATTTCCCTTGAGCTAAAAACCTTGGATCTTACTTATCAGCTAGAGTTGATCAAAAATGAAAGCATGGAAGTCAAGTTGTGTGAGTTGATGGAGCTTGAAGAGACAAGAGATCAAGATTTGTAAACTATGAAGACTCATCAAGATGAAACAAAGAGATACTTTGACAAGAAATACATTCCAATAAGATTCCAAGAAGGAGACATTATTCTAAAGTGAGATTAATATAGGGCTAAGCCTAGAAGACACACAAAGTTTGATGCTTTGTGGAGTGGCCCTTATATTATCACCCTATCCAAGCAACATAATGCTTTCCAACTCACAAATTTGGATGGAGAGGAGATTCATATCCCAGTCAATGGGATATATATCAAACATTTTTATTAAGGTTCTCCTCTCCCCTTTTACATAGTTGTTGTTTTCCTTATTTTCCCTAAGTGCTTATGCACATATGTGAGTCTTATTTGTGTCTTACTTTGTTTCATGTTTGCTTGGTGTATTGTGGTTTTTTTGTGTGTTTTAGGAAATTCATTAATAGTTGTCTTCAATAATTCATTGAATCCCTTTTCCCATGATAGGATAAGGCTATTGGTCTTTAGTATAGCATGCATACTACCCGTAATAGTCACCATTTTATTGACCAAATTTGACTTTAAGTCAAATTTAGACTCCTATAGGTAAAAAAACGTTGGGTTTTAGATGTTTAGGGATATACATATTTTTCATAGGCTATATTATGGTTAAATTTATGTTATCTAATGCATTTATATCCTTGTTCATGGTCTCATTAGTTTATTTGTCACTTTGGGTCATTTAGTGAGCTTTTAAGAGTCATAAATTCAAGTGGCATGGTTCACAAGTTGCCAAAGTGTCCTATTTTCCTTGAAAAGGTATAATAGGTTAGTTTAACTATAAAATATGTCAGTTATATCAGAATAGTTTAGGTTTCCTAACTGAAATCCAAGAAACCAACTAAAAAAGGGATCAAATGGCACTTGTATAGCCCATAGGAAAGTGTGCCACATGGGATAATATCATGAAAGGCCTCTTCACCTTATTAAAATTCATATCAATTTTTGTTTTTTTATGGAAGTGACATTTTAAATCCAAAACCAATCTACTTCTTATTTGCATTTTTAGACATACATAAGTGACCTACATGTTTGTGCTTAGTATAAACAATTCATGGTGTTTCAAGAAAAAATATTCTATTATTTGATAGTACACTCAGGGACCTTAATTTTCATATTAATATTTCAAGTATTTATCAATGGTACTTTATGAACCATCATCATGAAGTTGACTATAATTTTGTACTAGTTGTTTCATGCACCCTATAGGTTTTGATTTATTTTGGTCAAATATATATGAACCCATTAGTGATGTTGAATCCAAAGGATGTTGGATACCTTATTATATGGTATTAATTCTTAGTTTAATGTTTCATAATGTTTTTATGATCAAGTTATTCCATGTTGTAGGAAGGTGCCACCATGTGCAGTCTCAGTCAAAATTCTTCTTGTTTGTAGAGTGTTGTTTTACTATAGAGGTATCATGTAGTTAATAAATTATGTTACATAGGTATTAGGTCATATTAATACTTCCATCTATGTTTTGGTTTCACCATATCATGTTTTGGATTAAATTTCATCCTTACCATTCCTCACAGATAATTTTTGCTCATTTTCACTTATAGTCACTTGTATAAGCTTGTTAAACTTGTTCACGGAATGGTAATAAGTATATATTAGCTTTACAAGACATTAGGAGTTGAAAATATATCATTGAGATGTTTGGGAAAGTGCAAGTTTGATCACATGCTCATTCACCATGCTAAATAGTCATGAGATGCCTCTACTTGATTTATTCCATATATATACAGGTGATTTTCATGTTGAAAAAGATGTCTTGGGACTTGTTTCAAGAGGTATTTGGTATAAATCATGGATTTGGAAGGTTTAAAATATGTTTGATCTACCTATGAGGCATTTTATCCACCTTATTTTTCTATTCCACACTCACTATCTACACATAACCTAATGCACACCTACAGGAGCAATTATTGATGTCATGTTGAGAGGTGGAAAGCTTGATATGGTTAAAATATTTTAAGATTGCTAAAATTTTATATATTCGATGAGAGCATATGAAGTTTGTATTCATGGATAACTTTCATACTATTCATATTCAACTCACTATTTGTGTACAAAAATAACCACCTATAGGTGGGTAAGCAAGGGACTAAGATGTTTTTATGGAGAGATTGAAACAACTTGACACCACCTTAAGGTCTTAGTATGAAAATAAATCCATAATAAACCCATATAAAGTTTCAAAAGGGAAAAAAATAAGTGTGCAACCATGTTGAGGAGATAAGAGATTGAGTTTAGTGAAGCTTTCCCTAAAATGTCAAAACATAAGTCAAGGGGCTTTTTGTGGACATCTTAAAACATGGTGGTAAAGGGTTTTAAGGCATATAGATAGGTGAATTTTGTATCCCATAGCATAGAGAATTTCCATACCAAATATTAGGGTCATAAAATGAAGAGATGATGGAAATGAAGGGCCTCAAATATGCCCCTAAAAACACTGAAATACTCCATTAACATCTACAAGCTTGTAGTTGTGAATGGCCTTTTAACACAAAGGAGAAATAATGAACACACCCTCATGGATAGAACGTTTCAAATAGTGTAATTATATTCAAATGGAATGATCTTATCAAGAGGAAGTTGATACATGGTTATACAAGCCCTATGGTCACCTATAGGTGTCCTTCTAATGGGAAATAGGCACCTATAGTAGAGTGTAAGAAAGTGACCCTAAATTGATGCCCAAATGGTGTTTTAAGACTTTAAAATTTGAGCATAGGATAAAAAATGTACTTTATGACCTAATTTCATTCAAGGGAAGTATTCATACATCATTCCCAAGTCCTTAAGAGCTAATGTTCACCTACAGTAGTCTAAAGGTAGAGTTCACAGTTAAAAGGTAGTTAGTGACTAAGTCAAGGTGATTAATGGATCAAAGGTAAAATTAGATACCATATGGCCATAAAACTTCAAGGTAGGTCTCCCAAAATCATAACCCAAGTCTCAAGAAGCAAAACAACCTACAATAGGGTACAGTCTTAATGAAGGTAAGGTAGGAGATAAACTTGTCTAAGGAGTACAAGAGGGTTAAAATAAATTAAAAATGTCCCATGATCAGTAATAATGTGTTTTTAACAATCATAAATAATTTTCCATGTTAATCATCCACTTTTCCTTCTAACCAAAATCATCAATCCATACAGTTGCTCCAAGAAACCTCTTCGCGTAATAGATGAATATGAGAAATATAAATAAGAGAAAATTTTTGGGTGAATTAAAAACTTAATAACATTTAATTTAGGATTAATAACATGTTTAAAGAGTTTATTAACATTGGTTTATCTTGGAGAGGTCACTCTTAGGTGCATTTGAGAAAAATGCAAGAAAATATACTTTTTAGAGGTTTTTTTTTGGGTATTTTTAACTCATTAGGCACCTAAATAAAGGAATATAGATAAATGTTTTTTGTAAAAATTATCATTAATATCTCATTTATATCCAAAAATATTCAATTTTCCTTGGAAAAGAGGGATATACCTCACTATTTTGTCTCAGGGGTCAGCCAGTCAAGGAAAATTAAGTTTTAGTAAAGCAAACTAGTGAGGTCAAAAAGGGATAAAGAATTGGATTGAAGGTTTGGAAAATCTATATTAGAATGTTTTGAGGTGTATTAAATACAAATATGTTATATGGAACACTAGGTCAGGCTTATACCTCTCAAGATGACCAAAATACCCCTGTACATAGTCCAAGTAGGTAAGGTTTCACTAGGCCTAATTGGCGAATGAGAGAAAAATATGAAAATGACTCCTTGGGAGGCTACATGATATATTTTTATGATTTAAAGAGGTGTAAAAAGTAATAATACACCAAAAAAAACTATGAAAAATAAATCTAAGTAACCAAAGCTAGCTGGGTGCATGTTAGGCCTATTAAACCTTCAAGGGACGTATAGCCAATTGGGGGTCCATCTTAATTTATAACTCTTAATTGGATATTAAGATGATTAGAACATGTTCATTATATTTAAATATAAATTTATGATATTTTTATATTAAGATAAACTTATATAAAAGTTACTTCTATCTTAGAGAGAGCCCAAGCATGCAAGAAAGGCAGAAATCAGCTCGATGGAGTGACTTCAAGTGTTCATATCTCCTCCAAGAGTTTATATGGGAACCAAAGGAGTTTGGAGGGGTTTTTAGGGTCAATTAAAATAATTTTATTTTAGTTTTTTGGAAATATCAGTCTCATAACTTTATGAACAATTCCTAATACTAAAATCAGCCTACAACCCTACTAAACCCTCAGTCAAGACCCGATGAAGAAAACAAGCTTGGAAAGATATCTAGATGATATAGTTTGATCATGTAAGATATTTAAACTTGTATAAGACACAATAAATATTCCTCAAATACTTATAATCTATATGGAATTATATAGATAGGGTGCAAAAAGGGTATTTTTGACCATTTTGTGTGTTTTACAAGTTCTAGGAGGTTATAAGAGATGCAATCAAGTTTAAAGGAAATATAAATAATTTTTATAACTAAATATTTAAATTTAATACCTATTAAAACTTATAAGTGTTCAAAAAATAGCTATCTTCTCAGCTAGTCAAAACTGACATAATGAACACAATGGTGAGAAGGGTGAAAACTTCAAGTGTGAACCTTTTTAAGGTGTAACAAAGTAGTCTAAGGACATGGAGAGTATTTCCAAATTTAGTTAACTCCATAAAATGTATTTTCATGTGAAAATAAATCTATGTGTGAGGCCAAGTGTGAGGGGTGACTAAAAAAGGAGTTTTTTTGGACTACAGGTAGTGATGGCTTCCTTCCAAGAGTTTCTAGATTAGTAGGAATGAAAACAATGAATGGAGAGGCATGTATAAAATAATTAATTATAATACCAATCATCATACCTATCCATAGTCAATTATTGGATGTTTAAATAGATCTAAATTATGAAGGTAGTTTTATAAGCCAAGACAAGGAGTTTTATGGCACTTTTCATAAGTTTCATGACTTGTACGGACACTTAGGCCTCATGGAATTTCATGGTTCATTTAAAACCTATTTCTCATGAATTTTTAACATATTTTATTATATTAAAAAGTTTCCAAGTGGCCTTTGGACTTCCCTTCTCTTGTTCTTCTCCCAAAGGCTATAAATACGAACTCTTTTGGCTCTTTTTAATAGCCTCCATTGGTTGATGGTGAAAAACTGGAATTTTTTTTACTTGAATGTCTCTTAAAGCAATAAAATAAATGATTTTTCCTACTTACATGAAGTAAAATTGATTTTTGTTGTAATTTTATTAGTCTTCTCTAGTAGAAGATGATCTTTTCTAGCATGTTATCTTTGATTATTCACCAAATGTGTAGAAGAGTAATTATTATAGGTCTTTTTTATTTTCATGTTTTTAGTGTATGTGTTTTTTATAAGTGTTTCATTACTATATTCCCAAAATGAATCATTAATTACCCTCCTAAGCATCAAAATACCTCTTGAACCTAGCATATGAAACATTGATGTGATAATCTATCTTGAGTTGTGAGTTTTGTGTGAAATAAGATTTGTTTAGCTATAAGTAGTATATGTTCAATAAATAGGAGGAAATTCAATATTGTTTCATCACCATTATTTTTCTTAGTTTGTCTTTTTAACCCTTTTCATGAAAAGCTGATAAATAGGATTGTTTTAAGGAGTGCATCAAGGCAACTAGACCTTATACACATTCATCTCACCAGATTATTACCCACAACAAGAGAGATGTTTCCATTATGACACTTGGATGAGGAGATATAGGAATCTCTTCAAGGGGTAAAAATACAAGTGATAATGGTAACTAAATACAAATATTTATTTGGACGCTTAAGCTTGACAATGAGCTAGCATGTGATCTCATGTCTCAATCATGTATATGCTTAGTTTACAAAAAAGGGAAGAAGGGAAAAAGGAGATAGTAATGAGATAGATTA
This sequence comes from Torreya grandis, assembly GCA_037957365.1. Lineage (NCBI taxonomy): Eukaryota > Viridiplantae > Streptophyta > Pinopsida > Cupressales > Taxaceae > Torreya > Torreya grandis. The sequence goes on along the minus strand of JARHVA010005609.1, from coordinate 22,291 downwards.
TTTGATAAATGATCACATGGTAAAGGGAGATAATAACCAATGGGAATAGGGTAAGTATAACAAAATCATCATGACAAATTATTTATGAAAAATAAAAATAAGAAGGAAAAAAATCATAAAGATACAATAAAGAGAGTTTTGAGAAAAAATCTAAGGGAAAGGGAAGGGAAAGAAATAATAAAGAAAAGATAATCATATGCAAAATATAAAAGATAAGCAATATATAGTATAACAAGTAAGAAATCATGATATAAGATAAGCAAAAATTTGACACAGTGTCAAACGATATAGCAGATAGAAATAAGATTAGAGAACACATATAATCTAATATAAATATGAAATTTATAAGTCTATATGAAGTTATAATCAAATTATTTCTAAATTTTCATCTTTCTTCAATGAATACTAAGAAAATGCTTCTTTTTTGATCTCCTTAATTGAAAAAATAGGAATGCTCAAAGGATTGTGATGAGGAGGAAAATTAGGCAAAGTTTGTTTAGGAGAATTCATGAGAGAAGGATATATAAGAGGAGAAGTAATCATCAATGGAGAAGGATATACAAGTGAAGGAATCATGAGTGGATAAGGATCTATAGTTGAGGGAAGGTTCATAGGTGAAGGGATCATAGGTGGAGGCACAAAAGGTGGTAAAAGGACCATAAGAGGTGATGGAACCACTAGAGATGGAACCATAGGAGAAGAAGGAGGAACCTTCTTATAGGAATGACCTATGGGAGGAGTGGTAGAAGGTATAAGAGTGGTTATAAGGTGATCTTTCAAATGTTTTAAGATGCAACAATGATCAATGTGATGTGTGTTGCAAATATACCATAGACATTGTACCTCACCATACATTGGTAGATATTTAGGAAGTACCTTTAGTGGAGGTATGGATTTGTTTGATGATAGGGAATAAGGATGCAAGGTATCAATATATTGTCATAATTTGTGACAATCGGTAGATGAATGGTTATTTGTCCCATGAAATCAAAAAATACACTTATGAGTGGTTTTAGTAGGACTCATGAAATGAAGTAAAACAAGAGTGGAAGAAGCTAAATAACACTCATAAACCCATTTGGTGGGTAGAGGATCCATCTCAAGCAAAGGAAGTAGAACATCACTAAGAGAAGGTGATGATGACGACGGAATGAAACTAGATTTAATGGAAGGAGAAATAACATAAGAAGGAAGGGTAGGCTCAACAATAATAGGATTGGAAATAGGATCAACTATAGAAAAAGTGGGAAGAAGATCAACTATAATAGGCTCTACTAAGGAAGGATTAGGATCTATAGAGGGTCTATGGAGAGTTTCACTAACCTCAGGGGTAAACCAGCTATGAGGGTCAGGGTACCTAGCAAAATGGTAAAGCCTAGTCATAATATGATCCATGATCATATTCCTACATGGATCCTTAGAAACTCAAGGTTTTGGTGACATATATAACCTATGATAAAAGGGTAAAATGCAAAAATCAAGAAATATAAGTGAAGTAATATGATGAGATGCATGAAAAGACTCAAAGAAAGAAGAATGATAATGGATAATCTCAACATCATGGGCCTAGATAAGAGCACCCAATAATGAATCATCTAAGGAATAACCATCATCATAATTTGGGGTGTGAATATAAATGACATAGGTAGGGATAAATTTTTCATCTAATGAATCATGGTGAATAGAATGCCTAGTCTTGGTCAAGACTACATGAATGTCATCACAAGGAGGTTTGTGAGAATCAGGCTACAAGTAAGTAAGAAGTTGGGAGATGAGATAAGGTCAGAGATCATAATTTGTTATCTTTAAGTTAATATCATCTAGCTCATCATCATTAAAATCCAAAATATTAGGAGGAATGTTACCAATGAGATTAGGATGCCCACTGTAACCATGGGTTGAATTAACAGGAAAGATGAGACATTGAGATTCATAAAATTGAACACTTGGAAAAGGTTCAAGAGTAGGAATATTTAAGATAGCATGATCTTATAATTATTAAAAATTCCAAGAGTTAGTGTCACCTTGAATCTTATAAATGGATCCATTATGAGTGAATTTAATGAATTGATAGGTAGAAGAAGTGATAGCTCTCATGCAGTGAGTCCATGGCCTACCAAGCAAGATGTTAGAAGAAAGAGGGAAATTTAATATCACCACCTTCATTTGTATGGTGAAAAGTGGGATGGTAATTATAATCCACATGAAATATATTGGAGGCATTTGCCTTCTATTATATCCTTAGTATGTATGACATGTATATGTGAGATTGTATTCAAAATATCCAAGGGTTTTAATAAAATCAAGAGAAGTGACAAGGTGCTATAACCCTCATCAATAAATGTATTCTTGACTTGAATATAATTTATTTCCATGCTAATGAATAAGGTAGGATCATCTGCATGAAGTAAAATCTTATCAAGAATCATAGATGTGATAAGAAATCATAGAGAAAGAGAAGTGTTTATAGTTTCATCAATGTTGATAGACATAAATTCACATTATTGTAAAATACTATCTTTGGAACTAGATAAATTTACCTCCCATCATAATGAGGATGAGGGACATTCATCTCAAATAGGATTTGCATGAGATGGTTTTTATGATGTGGGGAAGTCCTCATAAGCTCAATAAATGGAATCTATGATGGGAGATTAATGAGCTCCACAATGGGATCCTACTCACCATAGCCCATAAAAAGGTTATTAGGTAAAGGTGTGTAATAGTTAAGGAGGTTCTCAAAAGCAAGAGCCAACGTACATTGGAATTTTTTTTGGTAAGAAGAAGAAGGTTTATAACAAGGTCATAAATTATTTTTAGATGATGAACTAGTTGGTTTAAGTTGATTTTGAGAAAGAGAAGAAGTGTTAGTATAAGTTTGATTATCATTAGCATTAGAAGATGATGAAAGAGTGGTAGAAATAGAATTGGATGTGTTATCCAAGGGAGAATAAAAAATTGGACCGTTAAAAGTGATAATATCTTTTTACCCCAACTAATTGAAATGAGTTGGAGAATAAACTTGGATAACATGATATGTATTATGTCAAGGAAGAGTGTAGATAGGTTGGTAATCAATGAAATACACCACATATTAGTCATGATAACTACATTCTCTTTATAAGTTGGTTCAATAAGACTTTATATGTTATGGTGGAAGGGATGGACGTGTCTTGATTTTATTGGATAGGTTGATGATTAGGTAAAGGATATTTATAGATATCCAAATGAGCATTTTCTTAATTCAAGTCTTGAGTGTTATCATTTGATTTATAATCCTTGAAAGTAATCTCATAGGTTTGTTGACACTTATAGATAATGGAATAATGATAAAAACTATGTCCAAGAAGAAAATCTATAACTAAATTATAAATTTGTCTATAGGTCTCATGAGAATGACCTCAACTAGCATGAAACGAACAAAATTTTTTAGGATCATACCAATATTTCATAGGATGGGTAGGGTCAAGTTCTCATGGAAGAGGCTTGGGCAAATGCTTAAGCAATTTAGTCAAGGATAGAGGTTTGTAAACATTGATGTTATTGGGTGAAGAAAAATGAGGATTAGTATATTGTTGAGAAGAAGGAGGTGGTTTAGAATAAGGGTTAGGAATAATAGCTTGAACATTGTGAATGGTGTTAAAATAATTGGTAACACCATCATTGGTGATATTATAGTTTTATTCTTAAGTAATAAATGAGGACCTGAAGAAGGTTAGGATGGCTTGAATTGACACATTAGTAAATATTGGCTATTATCTTGGTCAATATCCTCCTCCAAGGTACATGGATAAAGAGTAAGGACTCAATATTGAAGTTTAGGAAAGAGGGAATTTGTAAAGAGATGAAAAAGGTTATCATCAACCATGTTATGTTCACATTTATTTAACAAAGTCTTCCATCTCTTAACAAAGGCTTGGGTAGTTTTATTCTCATGTTGTTTTTAATTAATGAAATGGGCCAAATTATTTTCAAGAAGATCATTAGTTTAGAATTATTGAGCTAAAACATTTACTAAGTCCTCCAAACTAGAGATGGAATGATCTCTAAGTTGATTGTACCAATCCAAGGCATAACTCATGAGAGTTTTGGATAGGATATTATTAGTAACAAAGGTGTTTAATTTAACCCAATCCTTATAAATATTTCCAAATGTTTTGAGGTGAAGGGTAAGATCAATTAACCCATTATAAGAAATTGTAGGTATTATACCTCCTGTATCAATGTTGGAAATTTGAGTAGTAAAAGGCTCATTTTGTATATTCTTAATGGTTTTATTGATCAAAGGAGTTTGATGAATGAGAATTCATTTAGAATATAAAATAGGAGGAAGGGTAACATTCTAGTTAGGTGTGCCCCAATCCATTGGTTGTGGATGAGATCAAATATTAATAAGGTGGTTTTGCATTCTCATCATTTGATTTATGTGATGAGCTTGAAAGGTATTCATTTCATTAAGATTTTTTAATAGAATTTTGTGTGTTTGATTAACATTAGAAGCATTAGATTTTTTATTTGTGTTGTTATTAGTGGCTTGGGTAACACTATTAGTGTTGATATGAGCTTGAGAATAATTATGAGAATTTGAGGCACTAGTGGTAAAATTTGCTTCTGAAGCAAAAGATAGACTAGTAAATGGTTGAGAGGAAGAAACACTAGACGCATGATTAGTTTGGGTAGAAATTGATGAAATAGTATAAGTATTAAGGATAGTGGATCTTATGAAAGGCCCACTAGATGTAAAACCTACCATGTTAGTTGAGATACTAGGCATGGAGGTAGTAGAGGTTAGAAAAGAAGATGTCATGGCATAAGGAGTTGAAATTGAAGGAAGAGATTGAGAACAAAATAAAGTGGTACCTCCAAATTTGGTCAAGAATGTATGAGTAGGTAAATGAGTCTCTTCAATTTAACCAATAATCGTGAGGTTGTAAATGGTAATCCTTTCCTCTATGTTGAGGAAACTCAATAATAAAGAAAAGCATTGCAGGAGTATACTCTAACTCAAGTTAGTTTTATAATGAGAAAAAAGGATTATGATATGAAGAGTTATGAGGAGGGTTCCCATAGTTCATTGTGCGAGTAGAAATATGAACATTAATAGCATCTAATAAAGGATCCCTATTCTATTTATGGGAGACCCTATTAGGATTGGTAAAATTCATCATGTTTATTGAATATAGCTCAGTGTCATTATCTAATAAAAATTATATGATCAAGGGAAAAGAAGAGAGATGAGAAAGTAAAGTTTAAAAGAAGTGATTGAAATAGTACAAGGTTGACTGGGTTGATCCAATGCAAAAAGAATGACTATAAAATTATATAGGGTCAACTAGGTTGATCCATTATAGTGTATAGAAGGCAAAAAAAGCACTGGGTCAATTGGGTTGATCCAATACATAAGACATGGAATTTAAGAATCCTAAAGACAAACTTTAAGATGAAACAAGATAACTTTACAAGTAATTAAAAGTAGTAACTATTGAAAGGAAATATATAGACAATTGGATTAACATTGGCTAATTTGATTGAAATACACAAAGCAAAATATTACACTAACACTAACTAATGCAAGTTTTTACATACAAAATTGAATAAAGAGTAATAAAATAACTTGAAAAGTAAATATAACTAATTTTTCAACCTAATTGTTAATTTGATTATTAAGATTTGATTTTAAATGTGATTGGAAATTGGTTATAAGCAAGGTACTAAATAACAATCTAAGGATGGTTTCAAGTAGTTTGGGATGAAAGGGACTATATTGGAAATGATACATGATTGGTATTGGGGCCTACCCCCTCACTTCACACACCATAATGATAATGGTGTCAGGTGATTAGTCAGAATATACCATTAACCATGCTTTATACTTGATTAGAGCATTAAGTCAGCTTCCCCCTTAATGATCAAATCTAAGTAGGTTGACCTAAGGTAGATAAAATGTTAAAGTGATTGTTTAGATTATGTGATTGGGCCATGTGTACATAAAATATAAATAGTGAAACTAATAAATTAATTAAAAATTCCCTAATTAGACTATGTGAACTATTCTAAGCATATAAGCAATAGGAAAATAAAGTTTAAACTAATTAGTAATAGATATGAGGTTAATTCCAACTTTGAAACAAGGTATAGTTTTGACACTATATGAAAAAAATATAGAATAGGTTTAATATGGTCAAACCTATAACATGGAATCAATGTCTAAAAAAGAACTAGGTTAGTAGTGTTGATAAAATTATTTTAGAAAACACATAGAATATAGAATTGGGTTAGCATGTCGATCTAATTGACAATGTAAAGGAAGTTTTAAAGACTACAAAACTATGAAAGGAAAGATAGAAAAGAAAGAAATAGAGAATTAGAAAGGAACCTTGGTGGATTAGAGATGAAATGAATGAAGATTGTGGATGAAGAACCTTAAAGTATACTTGCAAACCTACAAATTGTGTCAACATAATTGGTCAAGCTATATAGGAACAAAAAGTGCTAAAACTATAAGGGGTCAACTAGGACGACCTAATAGACTAAACTGGGTGTTTGAAAGGTTGGAAACCTATACTCGATTGATGAATTAATCTAGTTTCCTATTCTTGAAAACCTATGCATAGATAAAAATATCTAGGTTGATAGAATTTATATAGTATGTCAAAATATATGATCAAAATTATCAAAAGAATGACTAAAAGAATGAAAAAGTGAAAGAAACCCTACAAGAGTTAGTTTCACATCAAGTTCACTAGAATGTAATATGAATGTGAAGGCAAAATGAAGAAAATTCTAATAATAAAGGAAACAAAAATGGAAATGTGAAGACAATCCAACTAGTGGTGTGATAGGATTCACATTGGGTTCACCAGAACGTATGCAATAAAAAATGCATCATGTCTATAAATCAATCCTAGATCGAAGAAGATAGAGCATAACTACACTTCTGATTGGGGACACACTTTTTAAGTAAGAGAATGACCAATATGGGGATCTGTTAGACTTGATTAAGGGATCACTTGTATCACTTGTCATAACATATCATGCTAGGAAGGGTTCTAAAGAATATAGTCTAATTTCACAATAACTCTAATGAAATCCTATGGTTTAAAATATTTCAATTATTCTAATAGAAAGAAAGTAAATCTAATCTAGTGCACACCAAATCTTGTGGCACAAATTAGGGCTTAGAAACAATAGAATAAACAACTAAATTAAACATGTATCAAAAGACATATACTCACATCAATGTATAAATAATCCTAATAGATAGCGGAAGAATATAAATGAATTATATATCTATTCTTATAAAGGAGAAATAAAGTTAGGAATACTTACCTTTGAAAATGAACCCACTAATCCTCAATCTCTCCCTTGGATAAGGTGTTTCACAAGAGATTTTTGTGGTATGTAAAGATAACCATAACCATCCAAAAGACTTCTCCATAAGACAAGATCTATATCTCCAAATAAATTATGGAAACCTAAGCTTTATTCCTCAAGTAGAATGGTCAATAAGTAGATTTTTTCTCACACTTATTCACTAATAATTCTTCTCTTATAAAATGGTGAGAAATGAACTTGTATATATAGGATAATCTTTTTCCTAAATCCTCCTAGGAACATTGGCTGTATAGGGTCAACTTAGTTAACCCAGTGCATTTTAGGGGTTAAATCACTAGGTTTATGCTATGTCAATTGAAAGGATAACAAACCAAGAAAGTGAAAAATACCCTTGAACTATATTGGGTTGACCTAGTTAACCCAGTATAGCCAATAGTGTAAAACCATGTTAAGGCAATAAAAGGAGGATGAAAAGGGGAGAAAGACTAGAGGAGGTAGGAATAAGAAGAAAAATCTTAGAGTAAATGGTTTTAGGAGACAAGTGTGTAGATGGCAAGTGGAAAAAGGAACAATAATCTTATGAATCACTAATGATCTATACACCCCTTTCTCGATGCACCCCTTAAGGCATGTACTTAGAGAGATTGAGACTCGATAGGTTCTTGCAAGATACAAAGTGTCAATAATCAATAAATTTTTAAAAATATTGGGTATACACATAGTAATTATAGTATGATAGAATAGTTTGTAAATATCTCTCTCAAAGTACCATGAGCCAATCCCACTCCATTCTTAGTGCACCCTTTATTTTTTTAACTTAAGGATATTGATGTGTTGAAAAATAACTACAAGATGATGAAGTGAAAATATCATGTGTATACATCACATAATTGAGACCTATCATCTAATAGGTTCTAAACATTTTTTTTGATATCCATGATTGGAATAAAAATTTATCTAAACATAAAAAATATTCACTCATTGAGTGTTATCACCCATTAGGTTTCAAAATTATTATTTATATATTCATGAATGTATAAATTGGTTTCCTTAAAAAATTACCTCATATAGAGGTAACAATCACTAGGTTCATAAAATTATTCCTTAAAAATATATGGTTGGATGTAAATATGTGCTAAACATAGATAAAACACATCATCTCATTGAGATATAGTATCTACTATATTTCAAACTTTTGTTTAGGTATTCATCCACTCAATTCCTAATATTAGCTACTAGGTGTCAAAAAAATTCTAATTTATAGCACAATAATTGTATCTACCTTAAATAACTAAATAATAATACACATGCATAATGACATTTACCTTAATTATAAAATATTAGATATGGAGGAAACCTAAAATAATAGGCTTGGATAATGTTATTTATATAGTTAAAAAATATCACCTCATTAAGACATAGTAGTCATTAGGTTCCCCATAATGTCTTATAGAAATACATGGTAAGTTGTAATGTTGTTATCAATGTAAATAAATCAAATAAATTGTTTGAGAACATCCATCTAGTTGGATCCTTTCATTGTATTTATCCATTTTTTTCTTGTGACCAAATGTGTAGGGAGCTAGTTACTGTTAGGTTTCCAACATTTTTATTTCAATGTTTAATAACTTGTTTTCTAACATTGGCTTCTAGGTCTCATCATTTTCCTTATTTTTAGCACAATAAATTATACATGGTTTAAATATACAATGGCCCTAATTAAATAATAGTATATATGTAGGCAACCTAAAATAATGGGATTTAGTCATGTCATGGATTAATAACACTAAAAATTTATTATAGTTAATAACAATCATTCTTATTCTTATATTTCATTAACATAATATATCCAAAGACCTAAACGTTTTCATTCCTTTTCCCATGATCTAGTTTTTCTTAGTCATTTTAATGGTATATTCATATTCAAATTTTGAAATTTATTAGAATCATGAATATGAAATATATCATTAAACCAACTAAGAGATTATACATCATAAGAAGAAAATTAAAAATTCTAAGGTGTTTGGTAATGTTACGTGATTTACATAGAAGAAAAAAACTTTATTTTTATCAGCTAAAATATTTTTATATACTTTAATTTTGAGATTATGAGAGCCTAGATAAAGAGGCTACATATAAATAAAAATAATCACCTTGTTGAAAGATAGTATTCATTAGGTTCCCAAGATTTTTATTTATATATTTACATTAGAATGAATTATTTCAATAAAATATATTACAACATTGAGAGATAATGACCATTAGGTTCCCAAATTTAAAATGTATTATGAGGTATAACAAAATTACTACGTATGTTGTGTTGAGGTGTGAAAAAATTAAAATATAAAGTGGTGATAATGACATCAATTTAATATCATTTAACACAAATATTTATCTTTGTTTAAGGTAATTACATCAATGATATAAATTAGATCCTTTAATTTAATTTATTGACATCAATTACATATTTAGAGGTAGTGACATCAATATAAATTATTATAGATTATTGGAATAATTTTTTCCATTAATAAAATATTCTACAATAAAATGGCTACCATTAATATTAATATTTACCATAATAATAATAATTTTTGTGTTAAAAATTATCATATCATTGAGATCTATCCATCTTTAGGTTCCCAACATTATTTTAATGTAATAAAACAATATCTCTTTGAGATTTAGTGGCCTCTATGGTTATAAAATGGATAATTAAATATTTATTTTGAGATGTAAAGTTTTCCAAGTCAAAAAAAAATATTCACATGATGTAATAATTTTTTATGCTAGAACTATCATATCATATAGAGATAGTAGCCCTTAGTTTCATAACATTATTCAGATGTGATAAAACAACTCTATGAGATTTAGCATCCATTATGTTCATAAAATGGATAATTGGATGCCTAATTAGGATAAAAATTTATATATTCATCATATTAATTGAGCTAAAACCTAACATTTTGAGTACTTTAAGTGTACCCATCATCATGGAGAAATTGAATATGTTAATTACTCTTTGAGGATCAGTACACAAATTACTTTAAATGTGGATTTTACTTAAATCAACATGATGAATTTAGAAATGTTGATCTTGAATGTATGAGATCATGAAAAATTAGATGTTCACTCTTGAATGTAATATTTTTTGGGGGTAAACAAAATATATTCACATGATGGGATGAAATTTTTTTAGTAAAAATTATAATATCATTGAGAGCTAGTACATGTTAGCTTCCCCATATTGAATACAACATGGATAACTAAATACAAATATTTTAGAACATATCAAAAAATTAGTACAATGGGATTGTACATGTTATTTAGATATTTAATTTGTGATTCAAGTGTGATTAAATGTTGATTGTTGTGACCGAGGTGATATTATCTAATATAAAAAAATCATCCTCACACAAATAATTAGAAATAAATCACCTAGATGAGACCTAGTGGCTGTTAGATTTCAAATATTATTTTTATTTGATAGCCACATTTGGATGAAAAATCTAGATAAAATTAAATAAAATATATCACATATTTTATTTTTAAAATTTGTTAAATTATAACTATGTAAATTGAAAAATGAACACACATATACACACACACATGCATACATGCACGAACACACATGCATACTCATGCACATGCACACATGTATTCATTCATTCACACTTACATGCATGCACACATACATGTTCTCTCTCTCTCTCTCTCTCTCTCTTCTCTCTCTCTCTCTCTCTCTCTCTCTCTCTCTCTCTCTCTCTCTCTCTCTCTCTCTCTCTCTCTCTCTCTCTCTCTCTCTCTCTCTCTCTCTCTCTCTCTCTCTCTCTCTCTCTCTCTCTCTCTCTCTCTCTCTCTCTCTCTCTCTCTCTCTCTCTCTCTCTCTCTGTGTGTGTGTGTGTGTGTGTGTGTGTGTGTGTGTGTGTGTGTGTGTGTGTGTGTGTGTGTGTGTGTGTGTGTGTGTGTGTTATGAAATTAATATTATATAATATAACCATTAAATATTATATAATTATGTTTAATAATATATAATAATGCATAATTATTAATTTACCATATAATTATGTCTAATATTAGATAATACAAATAGTATATTATATATTATATACCTATGTTTCATATTATTTAATTAGATATGATCATTAAACTAGTTTATTACTATGTCTAATATTTATATTAAATTAATATTATGATAAAATATTACATATAATTAATTTGTAAAATATCAATATAACTATTTTATTACTATGTCTAATATTTATATTAAATTAATATTATGATAAACTATTACATATAATTAATTTGGAAACTATCAATATAATTAGATTTTTTTATGAAAAGCTAGTATAACAATGATATAATATTCATATATGTAATGGATGGTAAAATGTTTATAAAATAGCATAATAAGTTTTGTGAAATCTAACATACATATATTGAAACTAAAGTATGAATCCAAAAATCTTATTTATATATAGAAAATAAATGTTTGAAATGAAATAAATATTTTTTAATCTGACATACATGCACTACAACAAAAAATATGGGTAGTGGAATCTTATTTTTTGGCATAAGTAGTTATTTATAGAAGGAAATGTATCCATACTTATGTGAGGAAAAAAATTTATATTATTTATAAGAAGAATAATGAATGAAATTTTAATGATAGACAAGAATAAAGGGAAAAACTAAACCTATATGCAAGATTTATCTTCATGCTAAGGGAAGAGAAAAGAAGACATCATATTTGTATTGGTACTAGTAACATAAGAAGTAAATAACATTTGTGAAAGCATTACCAAAGTGATAAAATTCATATTTAAAAGACAAAAAGTAATTTAAAAATAGTATATGATAACTATAGGATGGATAACTTATCAAGTAAAACTAGAAAACATATTAGAAATACACAACCTCTACTCTTGTATATGTTATAAAATGTGTTAATGTGGTTTTATAAGTTAGAGGAGGATCATAATTTACAAATATATAGTTTATTTTCTTACAAACATTAACTTATTTTAATATTCCCTCCTAAAAGTAGCCGCTTCATCTGAAATAAACATTTAGATGCTTTCTAAATTTGAATAGTCTTTGAACAATTGATCTTGTAGGTATAGTTTTCATTCTACTCTAGTACTTCATGTCTAAAATTAACTTTTAAATATTTTACAAACATGAATCGGTGTTCACATTCAATATCATGTTTCTATACAGTTTTTTTTCATATAAATACTTGAACAAAATTTTAAATAAGAAATGAAAACCAAACTTTAAAATATTATAAATATTTGTAATAGTCTCATAAATATATCAATATTTGAAAAATAAATATGTAGGATAATTGATAGGGTGGGATAATTTTAAATTTTGAAAATATCATAGATTATTAAAAATTGTATGCATTGAATAGTTATTAGGGAGAGATAATTCCAAATTTACAAATTAGAATACATCACCAAAAAAAAATGGGTAGGATAATTTATAGGGAGGGAAAATTCCAAAATTAAAAACTATCATAGGTTTATACATGTTTAATGGGTGGGATAACTCAAAAAAATGATAATTTAAAAATATTATAATAAATTAATGTGCATAAAATTTCTATAATTTTAAAATAGCATTGCTAATGAATGAATTTCAAAAAAAAAAAAAAAAAACATAATTATGCAGGATAATATTAAACAATATAATTGTAAATTTTGAGTGGGAGAATTGCATACAATGTAATATTTTATTGATTTTTATATTTGGGAATTTATACATTTTTTGTTGGTCATAGGGGCTCACTTTTCTAAAATTGCACCAAAAGGATTGTGCTTAGTCACCAATTTAATGAGTTAATAATAATAACAACAACAATAATAACAACAACAACAACAACAACAACAACAACAATAATAATAATAATAATAATAATGTATAATGAAAATTATATGTAATATTAATATTTATATAGTAACATGATATATAAATATTAAATAACACTCTGTAATAAAAATTATATCACATTATAACAATATATGTATTTATATTAATACATATTTGATAAATTATAATAATATATGTTATTGAAAAATATATATATGAAAATAATATCATTTTTAATATAATGTGTGATGTTGTTTTGAATTATGGTATATGTTACAAAAAGGATATATACTTAGTAATTAACCATATTTATGAGTATTATCCAAAATAATAATAATTTAATATAATTAATTATAATAAAATTGAGTTTTAAACATTATGCATGGTGTAGGAAATAAGAAAATCATAATAATAATAATTACATATTATGTGATGTTGTATTATGTTCTATTATACATCAAAAATAATTTCATTAATTTAAAATTTAACCATATTTATGAGTAGTAGTAAAAATTGATAAAAAAAAATATAATTAATAATAATATATGTAGTGAAATGAACTCCACTCTTGTAGGTGGGTAAGCTCCAATTCCTCAAAAGATCCTTGAAAAGTATACCAGTCTACTTCATGACCATGTTCTGTATCCCCAATAAGATTGTGGAGAGAATATATAAAATTCAAAAAAAAATCTTGTGGAGGGGCACCAAAGACAAATTTAGATTCCCACTAGTGGTAGGGGAAAAAATTCTTCCACCCAAAGGCCCTTAGAGGACACATGCTAAAAGGAATCAAATGCATGAATCAAGCTCTCACTATAAAAATAATGTGGAAAATAATGAATGAAGACAAACATTGAATTATTATCATCAAATCAAAGTAATTTGAGGTTGGGGAGGAATATAACCTTCTTTGGGAAGAGGGACCCATAAATGGGTCTACCTTCTAAAAATCCATCTCAAGTTCAAAATCCCTACTTAAGAAGGGAAGTAGATGGCAAGTTGGAAATGGTGAAAAAGTTAACTTCTAGGAAGATCTATGGCTTTCAATCTCTCCTCTATCTTCCTTTCCCCTATGGAATATGCTAATGGAGACCTTCAAAACCTTCATAAGACTCAAGGTTAAAGACAACAAGACTACCTTGGAAGGAAGAACAAAGTGGAAGAACTTGCTTGAAGAGATAGACAATGAAAAATTTACCTAAGAAATTAAAATCTCAATTCTCAACTTCATAAAATTCATATTACAATGTTCTCAAAGGAAGACTCACTTCTCTACCTAGTGGAAGATAGTGGGGAGTGCTTAGTGAAGTCAAGTTTCCATGCTAACATGTATCAGGAGGAGGATTGGACATAATGGAGAAACCTTTGGATAAGGCACCTCACCCCTAAGATCAACATATTTTTTTAGTTTACATACTAGGATAAAATCATCACTATCAATAACCTATTGAAGAGGAATGAACTATTGAGTATTGTCATTAATGTCAAAGGTGACAAAGCCTAGTTGGCAGTGTGTGATGAGACAAGGTGCATTGAGAGAGTTTTTTAATTGAAAGATGTTATCATGAAATATAATTTGAAGTAATTAGATAATTTTAAGGTAAGAGAAAATTTGAAGGAAAATAATGTCTTATGTTTTATGTCATTGATGATAAAGTGAATAGGAAGCCTAGTCATGAGCCTAGTCATGACATGAAGAGGTATGTACATGAAAATTAATGAACATAGGCATGTGAAGGTTGTATGAAACTATTTGATCATGTATATGAGGCATTTAATCATTCATATGTGTTTTAGGGTGAGCCTATAAGGGTAAGGCCTTTAGACTAAGCCTACACCTATACCTCTCTTAAACCCTACCTATCCCAATGAGGTATGAATATTATATTTAAAGTAAATAATGAATATGATAGCATAGATAAAGGTGAGATAAGTTTTTTTAGGCATTTTCACAAATTTTAAGATCATGGTTTGAAGGTAATTTCATGTATTAGTATTTTAGGCCTTTTAAAGTTCACAAAATGAGGTCTCAAGACCTGAGAAGCACTTTCAGACATTCATTGGCATGTGTAACCTTTGCATGGTAACCTAAGATATTAAATAGAGATGTTTAAGGGTCCTATACAAGACATCTAGGCATTGGTTTTGGATTCAAGAGGTAGTCCTTTATTAACAATCATTAACACCAAAACCTATGTTAAACCTCCTAAAACCCTAATAAGGACTTGATGTGAAATGTATTATTAAAATTAACTCATAATGGTTTAAAATTACTATAAAATATATTGGATCATGTAGTCAACTCTCCCAAGTACATCTATGTGGTGGTAGTTACTTAGATGATAGAGAAAATGCCCATATATAGGTTTATTTGTCATGAAATTAATGTAGCTCTTAAATTTGTATTGGTAAATAAAATAAAATGGATGGGAGAAGAATTTAGATAATCATTTTTCATGTCCATTATTATTTATTTATATATTTTATCCTTCAAATGTTCCAATTTGGGCATGTAAGTTAGCTAGTCATAGACAAACCTAATGGTACAAATAGTGCAAAACCCAAGTAGAGATGAGAAGATGGATTTGAGGGTCTAAGCATTCCAAATTCATGAAAAAAATTGAATGAATAGTTTATTTATGAATTTTAATTCATGTTAATTCTTGGAAGAAGTTTTATAGGTTAATTAATATGGTGAAAAAGTTGTTCCCAAAATGACCTATCTAGTTCAGATAAGACTATGTGATATAAGGTCAAGAAATTGGTCTAAAATACCAATATTTTCCATTATATAAAATTATATTTATATCTAAGGATAGTTTATATATCTCATATGACCATTTACATGCATCATAAGTCATGTCAAGTGTCTACACAAGTGTTGTTTGAGGTAAATTGGCATTTTAAGTGAGTAAGATGTAGAGATGTTTTTGAGTATTTATATTCTAAGTGAAAGTATTCCAGGAATTTAGTGATGACCCTAAGGTAATGCATAAAATATATACATGTTTAATTTTTAAAATTTAAATATATTAAGATTTTTTTTAGATTCTTTTTTGCAAGATATACTTTTGAGGTACACAGGCCTAATAGGGCAATTTGTCCTAAAGGATATTTCATCATATGAACAAAAGATACGGGTCTAACCAATCATTTATAAGGTTACTAGAGTTATTTTTATAAGTTATAAAATGGTTATTTATTATTGGATAAGGTGATATAGGCCCAAGATGATCAAGTTTTTGTGTTAATAAGATAGACCTAATGTAATTAGGTTTCCATGAGACCTAAGAGAGAAATGAGGCCTAATTGAGTTATTGTAGACCAAAATGGGTCAAAAGGTCACTTAAATCATGTTCATAATATGTTATAATACCTATTATATGGTTTAGCTAATAGGTTTAATGTGTGTGGCTGACCAAGTGGTGTGTGACCATGAGACTTGTTTATATACAAGGCAATTTAGGCCTATTTTTATGTAAGTAATATAAGTGAATAATATATTTCTTGGTAAATAAGAAGGAGGTATTTAAATGATACCATAAGAACAAATTATAGGTTTGGTTCTCAACATTAATTAGGTGTATGAGTTTGTTTTGAGTCACTTAGGGATTTGGTGCTTCCTTGTACATAGGTGCTTATTAAAGCCTAGTCAAGTGGGTGCTTGACATCATTGGGGTTGGTACTCAAAGTTTAGTTGGTGATAAATAGAATTAAATATTTTGTCTTATAATAATATATTCCATTTATAGGTATGATAGTGTGTTTTATTCTCCTTGAGGGTTTCCTACTCATGTGTGTTTTCTTGTGTTATGCTTATGTGAATGGTCTTAATGTTTCTTTCATAGTTCATGAATGATTAGATATAATTATAAAGTTTTTAATACACTTATTAACCCACCTTATCAATTTATTTGATTCCAACAATTGGTATTAGATCCTAGTCCTTTGAATCAAGCCTAACATCTTAAAGGAGATCCTAGAAGCACAATCATGTCTAGTCATCAAGTATAAGGAGGTTTATCAACCAATAGGCTCCTCTCTTTAGTGGGACTAACTATGTATTTTAGAGCATCAAAATGAATACCTATCTAATGTATTTAGGCTATGACATATGACAATATATTTTTGATGGATTCATTCCACTTTCTACACCACCAACTAATGTATCAAGTAAGAAGACAAGTGAGAACAACTCTAAGGCAACGAATGCCATCCTATGTGGTCTTTCATAGGTAAAATTTGTAAATTTCATGCATTGTGATAAAACCAAAGGGATTTTGGAAAAAAATTAGACCATCTATGAAGGAGACACTAAAGTCAATTTGTAACTTTTGTAAACCCACCAAGGGTAGTTTTAAAGTTTGAGAATGAAAGACGATGAAGACTTGCATATTATCTCTTAATAGTAGATGAAGTGGTAAATGTCATCATAGGTATAGGAGAGAATTTGGAAGAATCAAACATAGTACAAAAGGTATTGATATCCCTAAAATCTAAGTTTTATTCAAATGTGTCTATTATGGCAGAGATCAAAGATCTTAACATACTACATGTTTTAAGACCAAGGAGAAGAATGCATCAAGTTTGGAATATAAATGGAGTCCTTGAAGGTATAATTGGATCAAGAAACATTCAATTTTTAAGACACATCAAAAATTTAAGAAGAGTACTGAAGTCTTTGGTGATATTTTGAATAGTCAAAGGTCTCCACATGACAAGATAGGTCTTAGGTTCAAATAAGACCAAAAAGAAAAAAAGGAGATTCAGACCTCAAAGAACAATGGATCATCAAGAAATTATGGTACTGACAAATTAAAGACCTATACAAAAACTCTAAAATCTAAGGCCCAAGTTAATCATCAATAAGTGAATACTAACTTGAATCCTTGAAGAGACAACAAAGATATAGGTACATCATTCAACACTAGATAGATAAGGTATTGTGAATCCATTCAATGGGTTACTATTCTCATTTAATCAATATGGACATAGGGTTTTGGATTGTAGACATCATTCTAAAATCAATTCCTCATGGAGGAATAGGATGAATACACATCTCTACACTAGAATTAGAATTATTTTCTATAAGTGTGATCAAAGAGGACATATTTCAAGGGACTATAAGATTAGGCATATGAGAGTGGTCATTCAAGTCAAAAGGGTATACAAGCATACCATTAAGAAGTGGATTAGTAAGCTAGACCCTATAGATAAGGTGAAGGAGGAACATAAGACCTAAAGGAGAAGAATCTATGATGGATCAGATTTCCTTTCACATCCAAGTTGAAGGCATGAAATGGTATATATATAGTTGTTTCTTAATACACATTGTAGGTGACACAATCAAGTTCATTGCATTGAAAAACAATGTTGTAGTAACAGTGAAATTTGGAGATAACACAATTGCCAATATAGTTGGCAAGGGTATCTTAAGTTTGGACAATGGGAAGATCAAGATAGAGAATGTGTTGTATGTGGAAGGTTTGAAACATAACCTACTTAGTTTTAATTAAAATGTGCAATCAAGGGCATACACTAACCTTTCATGATAGAGGGTGTGATATAATGATAGCTAAATAAAGAAGAATAATTGTCAATGCTAAGAGGACTGAGAATAATTTGTATGTATTGAATGAGATCAATAAGGAGAGATGATTTATGAGTAATATGGATGAAGGTTTCATATGGCAAAAAATGTTGGGCCACCTAAAATTTGACAATCTGGTTAAGATAAGCTCTAATAATTTTGTGAATAACATGCCTAAATTCATCAAACTTATAAACACACTTTTCAAGGCATGTCAACATGGTAAGTAGACTAGAAAAAAGGTTTAAGTCCAAGGAGTACTCTACTACAAGACCTTTGGATTAATATACACTAATCTCTATGGACCTATAAGAATTTAAAGTATTTAAGGTAAATAACTACTTCATGTTACTCATAGATGACTACACAAGAATGACTTGGGTAACATTCCTAAAAGAAAAGTTAGAAGATCTTGATAAATTCAAGGAATTCAAGGCTCTTGTTGAGAATGAGAAGAATGTAAATATCAAACACTTAATATCTAATAGAGGAGGATATTTTTGGTCTAATGAATTTGATGAATTTTGTGAGGTCCATGAGATAAGGAGATAGTTCTTAGCATCTAGAACACATCAATAGATTGGGGTAGTAGAAATAAAGAATATGATAGTTTAAGAGATCATAATAACTATGCTAAATGAGTCAAGGTTAGTTAATGCATACTAGAGAGAGGCAATAAGCCTAGAATCTGAATATAAGATATATAAGGAATAATGGTAAAAACACCCATTATGAATTATGGAAAGGTCGACCTACTACTGTGGAAAACTTTAGAGCATTTGGAAGAAAATGCTTCATCAAAAATGATGAGGAAGACTTAGGTAAGTTTGATTCTAGGTCTGATAAAGGTGTATTCTTAGGATACTCATAAGTGAGTTTAGCCTATATATGCTATAATAAGAGGTTGACAAAGATAGTGGAAATCACCAATGTGAAGATTGATGAAACAAAGAAATTATAATCATAGTCAAAGGATACATCAGATAATTTGGAATTCATGAATGAATAAGAAAAAATAGATATTAATGGGGAAGAAGAAGTTTAGGAAAGACAAGACTCAAAAGTCTACACAAGATAGATTCAAAGAGATCATCCTAAATCATAAATCATTGGTATTAAGGATATAGGTATGCAAACAAGAAGAAGCTGGTAAGTAACCTAAATCAAGAGAATGTTACTCTATTGTTATATTGAACCTAAGATCATTGTAAAAGTAAGAAAATACTAGTTTTGGATAGGTGTTATGAATGAGTAGTTAGACCAAATAGAAAAGAATGAGAATTGGGACCTAGTTCCTAGGCATAAAGATGAATGTTATTGGTAAAAAATGGGTGTTTAGAAACAAGTTAAATGAATATGGATAAGTCACTAGGAACAAGGCTATATTGGTATGTAAGGGGTATGCACAAGTTGAAGGGGTAGATTTTGAGGAAACCTTTTCACCAGTAGCAAGATTGGAGGCTATCACACTATTTCTAGCATATGCAAGATTCAAAGGATTCAAGGTATACAAAATGGATTTTAAGTCATATTTTTTGAATGAGAACTTAGAAGAAGAGGTGTACATAGAGAAGCTTGAGGGATTCTTATTATCAGGTAGCAAGGAATATGTTTGTAGATTTAAATATGTCTTTATGGTCTAAAACAAGATCCTAGAGCTTGGTACACCATATTAAATAGGTATTTATTGGATCAAGGTTTAAAAAGAGGAGTTGAAAATATTAATCTATACATAAAGACATAAGATGACCATCATTTGATAGTAGCTATCTATGTGTATGACATCATATTTTATGGAAATAGTGAGAAGATGATCTAAGGCCTTTGCAAATGTGATGGAGTTTGAAATGTCCTTACTAGGAGAATTATCATTCTTTCTTGGATTACAAATCATTCAATTAGAAAATTGTATATTCATTTCACAAGTTAATTACATAAGAGATATGTTGAAAAAAATTGAGATGGGTGATTGAAAGATTGTTAGCACACTCACAAGGTTTAAGTTAAGAAAGGAAGATGAGTCTCCAAGTGACAATCAGTCATCATATAATTCAATGATTTGAAGTTGATATATATTAGTACCTCTAGACATAATATCATGTAAGAACTAGGCCTTATGAGAAGATTTTAACTAAATCTAAAGGAAAATAATCTACAAATAGTCAAAAAGATACTTAGTTATCTTAAGGGGACTATAGATTATAGGAAGAGAACTAGTGAAGGACATTTCTTCTTAAGATAATGATTAGTATCACAAATAACCAATAAGTAACCATCTATGGCTCTATCTACATATGAAGATGAATATATTATAGTATATTCATGTTGTACTTAGGTCTTATTGCCAATTTTGGCCCACATACCAAGATTTTGCCTAGATAGATTAGTTGATAAATTTCTTGATTAAGTGAATGATAAAATGACTTACACAAGCATAGAAGAGCCAGACTATCATCACATGTCATGTAGAAATAGATAGGTTAGTCTAGTTGAAATGTTCAATAAATTAGCTTGGGAAATCAATCAAGGTCAAAGATCACATGAACATGATTTTTTTCATTCCTTGAAAATTCTATATAAAATTGGCATCTTTATGAGTTTTCTATCTCAATATACAAGTCCTCAAAGTTGAACTAGTATAATGAGACATGCATGGAGACATCAAATAAAAGTCATGGGGAATAGCCATTTGAATTTAAAAAACCCTAAAGTATCCTAAAGATAAGCAAGGGGCTGATAAGTGTCCAAATTATGGAAGCTTGAGTCAAAATCTAATGGTGAGTGGGTAAACAATGATGTTAGTGGGTCTAAAAGATATAAAAAATCATGTTTGATTATGCATCAAAGATCAATAGTGAGACTACAGTCAAAAGGTCAGTATGTTCCAAGATTAAATACATAGATGATAAGTGGAAATATGTTGGTTGCCCATATGAATATCTAATAGTGTACAATGATTGACAAGGATAGTGGGTCCAAGATTATTGATGGTGTGTGATCCATCATACCAAAGTAGATCAATGGTGTGTAAAAAGTCAACTAGTCAGTAGATCCTAGGAAAAAATACTTAATTTCCAAGTGCCATGATCATTATAACTTCTAGGTAAATCAATGGTGAAAGTATAATCTATGAAAAGGGAGATTGATGGTGCACATGAGTTCAATAAGTCAATGAGCTCAGGATGAATGTGAGGTCACCATATGGCACAAGTGTAGGATACATATAATAAAGATACATATAAAAACCAATAAATTAGATTGGTTTTCAATATATAATAAAGATACATATTCATGTTGGGTCAGATGTAGAATTAAATGATATATGGTAGAGTGTTTCATCCTTTGACATAATCATATATTTGATAGATAGGTACGTATACCCTTTCAGAATAGACATAATCATGGCTCTATCAGGTCCAAAGATACAATGATTTTGTCCTCATAAATAAGTCAAGTAGAACATGGCATAGGGTCCTAGGATAGAGATATAATGCT
>JARHVA010005608.1:1137500-1149856 GCA_037957365.1 Torreya grandis | reverse complement strand
TTCAAAAATTAATAAAGTGTATCCATGAGGACAATATAAATTTAATTGGACATGAATTAATTACCTTGAGTAAACAAATATGTGTGACATAAATTAAACTATGGGAATGAATCTAAAAGGTGTGAACCTATTACAAAATAAATAAACATTTAAGAATCTATGGTTAAATTAGGGAGGAAGTTAATTATGAGTGTGCATCACACACACACATAAGGATATATGGTTGGATGAAGCTTTCAAGTTAAGAAAGGACAAATTACCACCTAGTTATATTATTTCAATAATTAACTTTGATGAGAAATACACATTCAAACCAAAAAATGAAGTTCAATCATAGTATTTCAACACAATCAAAGTTTCCACATTAATGTATGTATAATCACACATAATAATATAGATAAATATAAAAAAATATGAAGGGATTACCATTTATATGTAACTAATGATTGATCAAATTTTATAGATTACATGCAAGTTTGTTTTGATATGTTCTATGGGAGGCTGATTGAGAGGAAACTTTAAATCAAAACTATATTTATTTAGAGAATTTCACATTGTAATTCAAGACTACAGTGATGTTTCATTAGTTATGGAAGTTGCATGTTACCACTAGCATATAATACATTTTGGGTTTCATCAAGGATATCCATGTAAAATTTGATTACGTCAATGCTAGAGCATATGTAAACAGATCTACATTAAGATAAGAGATGAATATTAAAGATGGAAATGTTTTTTCTGATGTAAAAATAACTATTGAATCGTGCAACATGAAAATAATCCATAATGCTAAAAAGAATTATACTATTTATAGATATTTTTGGTTGATGAAGGAATAATAATTTGATAAAGTATGTGGATTGTATGATCATAATGAGATCAAGTGAGCTTCAATCATTTTTGAACTTAAATTTAGGTTATGGGACTATTCATAATAGACACTTATCATGTTTTGATTTTACATGTGTGGAATTCATTTGTAATGAGTGTGACTCACAAGAGTGGGTGGATGAATGGTTTTTTATGGATATAATTCTAATCAACACAAATTGACTTCCACTATCATTACAACCTATATATATGAAATATTCACATGACTTTAACTGTGTATCTAATCTAGTGTATCTGAGTTTGCAATTAATAAGTGTGTATTATTTATTCATCTTATCTATATTTACATATTCATTCAACAAATTTTTTTATCATAGATGGTTTTCTTGTAGTTATTTTTTATCATGATAATGAAGAGGTAAAATATAACAACTTATGTTAGTGTTTATAGTAAAAACAAAAATTTAATTTTGCATTCATAGATGGGGAAACATTGACTATCCCATTAGGTCATTGGTAGTCACTGGAGCTTGGCTTCAATGATATCCTATCATAAACTAATATGTATGGTTTTTTGAAGATAATGAAACAAATAAGAAGATAATACACTATTCAAATGTTGTTCTTCTAAAAAATATTAAATTGATTAAATATAACGGGGGTCTATTAAATAATAATATATAGAATGTTTGTGAGTCACATCATGAATCTATTACGTATATTATCAAGATTATAGTAGATATTATAAGTTCATTAGATTAAAATTCAAATTAATGTTATCATATGTAAATGTAATTAATTTTAAAAACTTTTATTGATTTTATAGGTTATACGTATAAATTTAATTTTTAATTACTTACTAGTCTTTTATTTTAGGTTATTGGTTCTGAATAAGCTTCCACCTTCACAAGGTTGAAACTTCTAATAAATAATATAATATTATTGACAATAATAGAAGATTAAAAAAATTAATTAATTATTACAAAGTAGGTAATCTTGAGGATAGAATGAGTAGTCCATCTCTTGACTAGGTGTGATTAGAGGCTAAGAACATGGTATTATACATCATCCACCACCCTGATGTGTCGATAGTGCAAATTTCCTTCCATGAAGCACCAGAGGTGGTGATTTTGAATAGCTAGTTTAAGAGTGATAATATATATTGTTATTGTTTTTTATATACTAAAGAGTTGTAAAAACACACATCAGGTGGATTTGGATGACTTGGTATTGGAAACATTTTTCACATGTATATTAATATGTGTTCAAAGTGATGTATTTTCATGTGGAGGTACCATAAGCAAAAAGTAAGTTAGAGGACAAGAATTTATCTCTTCATTGCCATAACATTGAATTTCAAGACTAGCTAATGAAGTGTGTGCCATTCATTCATATTAAATTTTACATCTACATGATTTATACTAAAAATATAGGGCTTATACATACACATGAGGGTTCTTTTGATTAATTCAAATAACTTACCATTTTTTTATTTTATGTGTACTTGAATTTACCATAAAAATGTAATTTTATATTATTAGGATGGAAATTATTTAGGTTATAATGAGTAATACATCTCTTAACTAGGAATTATGGAATAAATTAATATGGTAATTAATTTTATATGCCACCCTTGATGTATTAGTTGCTACAATTTCCAACCACAAGGCACCAAAGTTGGAGATATTGAACTGCCACTTCAACTTTGACAACATTTATAGTCAGTGTTTCCAAGCTCCTTAACATTTGTCAAAATATGAGTATATGTGGATTTATAATACTTTTTTTTCAAATCATATGTTTTAGTCATGTAAAATTTGAAATCATACAACTTTAGTATTTTTAAGACACCTAATCAATAGGTCCTATCGGATCAAACAATCCTTCTAGGCTACTTCTTTCACTGATTCCTAGTCATCCATAGCTTTCCAAAATTAGATTTTTGAGACCCAGGAAACCCTCTTAGACCCAGATATATCCCCCTAGGTCTCATCCACTTAGGATAATAGTGCCCAAATAGGATAGGAGTGTCAAAATTTAGGGTGTCTTATTTTTGGTGCTATTGTCCAAGCTCATCTTTCCCTCAAATGGTCAGATTTTCCCAAGACCTTATATTTTTCCA
The DNA here is from genome assembly GCA_037957365.1 of Torreya grandis. Lineage (NCBI taxonomy): Eukaryota > Viridiplantae > Streptophyta > Pinopsida > Cupressales > Taxaceae > Torreya > Torreya grandis. The sequence goes on along the minus strand of JARHVA010005608.1, from coordinate 1,146,903 downwards.
TGTCAACCTCACATGAATTCATTTAACCTATTACCATTAGTTTCCCTATAAAATTCCATTCAAAATACATTTATAAGGGTTGACACTCATTTACAAGAGATATGCAAGGATAGAAGCAAGTACACTAAGGCACTCTTCCCTATTCCTTGCACACAAGCTTCCAACATTGTTTTAAGCCTAATTAAGTCATTTCACCTATCCCTATCCTACTAAAGCACATCCAATTTTACATTATATTTTCATTGATCATACAAAAATTACACCAAGCACTTAATTGTGATAACTACATTAGCTTGATCCCTCTTCGATGTATTGGCATGTAAGTAGTGTGCCCACAAATAGGGTGTGAAGTGAATCTAGTGTATCCTTTACACACTAACCCCTTATCTCTCTTTCCCAAGTTTGCATTCAAGCTCAAGCATAAAGAGATCCTAAGGGTTTTGAATATTAAAAAGAAGCACATAGTGAGCTCCATGAGGTACCAAACCCTAAAATTTGAGTGATAGGGTAACACAAACATTTTGAACAGAACCCAAAAAGCATTTAGCCTCAAGATAAAAGTGCCAAAATATGACAATAGAACTAAATAATAGGGTGTCCTATTTTTGGTTATCTTATCCAATAAAGAAAAAAAGTTTACGGACCTATTTCTGATTGTTTCTCAATCCTGCTCATCTAGTATCAAACATTGTCTCAGTCTAGATCAGTTGGAATAAACCAAGTTCTAATTTCTCTAACTTCCTAGTATATTTAGAAAAAGTGAAAGTACAACTTGTTTTAAAAAAATAGTAGGTTAATTTTTTCATATTTATTTATTTATTTATCTATTTACATTTCTCATACCCTTTATTATTTAGGAATATACTTCCAAAATATTTCAAAGTTAATAAATTATTTGGTGAACCTGACTTACTTCAAATTTTTGCACAAAAACCCTAGAATCCCTAGGGATAGTTATTTATAATTTTTTACGATATTTTATTTATTTTTATTGAATTTAAAAATTATGAAACCACAAATTAATTTAAATATTTTCAATAAATTCACTCAAACCCTAGTTTGCATATACTAGGTCCTATTTGTATACAAACACTTTCAAACCACTATGAAAAATATATTGCTAATTTTAAAAATATTTTTAGATTTTTCCTAAAATTTTCAAGCCAAATTCTAAAAATTCATAAAATAAATTAAAATTATTATACTAATTTTGAAAAAAATTTGTTTCAAACCTTAGTTACATCAAATACATTCTCTGTTATTTTTCAGTACTTTTCATAGAATTTTATAAAAATTTAATTGCATATCAAACTCAGAATCAATTTCAAATTCGAAAGTTCATACTATTTTTCAAATAATATTTTTTAGAAATCCCTAGTTTCATATACTAGCACCTAATTGCTTTTGATTTATAGCCAGATTACAAAAATGATGCTCATATATTTTCAAATTCTTCATACATTTCTTGAAAATAACAAAGAAACCATAATGGGCCCTATCATGTACAGGAATGATGAAGTCTATCATATGTTAGTACAAAATTTCATTATCTACTTTTTCTACTTATTTGTCATTATATGGTATGATGTAAAGCCATTTGTACTTAAAAATATTAATCCATCTCTTGAATCACCTACCTTGGAGCCTCTCCCCTATTCTGAGTCATGTTTCATGGTCTATCTTACTTTTCCCTAGGTCACTACCCATCGCTAGAGATCCCAATTGACACCTTTTGTTCCTCCACATCCTCAACCCATCAATTATCTTCACTCTCCTATAATAACTAAAAATCCTATATAGATAGTAGATAATGTGGTCAGAGTTATTATTCAATGTACATCTATGTTTCCTCTACCTACCCAGGAGCCCCATCGCCCTATTATTCCATTACATCCTAGGTCCAACAAACCATTCAAATATTGTTGACTTAAAAATTCATATTCAACTATTTAATCAGATAGGACACCATATCTCATAGTACAACCACCACTTCATATCATTTCTATTGATTAAATGCATACATATGAATTTAGAGAGACTAACACTTCCCACACTACTTCACTTAAAGTTGCACCATCAACACCAAATATTTCACCATCTACAATAGCTTATAGTATTCCATATAATTATCTTCACTCTCCTATAATAACTAAAAATCCTATATAGATAGTAGATAATGTGGTCAGAGTTATTATTCAATGTACATCTATGTTTCCTCTACCTACCCAGGAGCCCCATCGCCCTATTATTCCATTGCATCCTAGGTCCAACAAACCATTCAAATATTGTTGACTTACAAATTCATATTCAACTATTTAATCAGATAGGACACCATATCTCATAGTACAACCACCACTTCATACCATTTCTATTGATTAAATACATACATATGAATTTAGAGAGACTAACACTTCTCGCACTACTTCACTTAAAGTTGCACCATCAACACCAACTCTTTCACCATCTACAATAGATTCTACTATTCCATATACTCCATAGATCATATTTTATACATTGATTACACATCCACATTCATTGATAGTAGCACCAACAATTCTTTTTGATTCCACAGTTACTCTAATAGTTATAAATATTTTTGTAGCAGTACCATCTTCTACTATTATAATTGATGAGACTCTTATATCAAAGTTACCCAATGTGGTAAGTTTAGAGTGATCATATGTACATGATGTTGATATAGATTCAAAAGTGTCTTTAGATTATGATACAACACCCACACTCATAGATGATTATTTGTGTGGGTTAAGCTTTACACCAGTTTGCCTAAGAAAGTATTGAAATGACTCTAGATTTCTCATACCACATCCTATAGTGATTTTATCATCTTATAACACACTCTTAGATCACTTGGAATATAAATTTCACATGATTAACTCTATGGATATAGAGCCAGTTATTTAGATTCATGTAGGCAACATAGAACATCAAACATAGCCTATTTTATATATATTACTTGACCGTGGATTGATTACATTATCAATAATATGACATAGATATATAATTAGATTGTCACATCAAGATGGTTGCCCATTTTTTACCTTTCATAGGAATATAAACCATGATACAAACTCATGCACAACCTTATAGTAGAGATTGAATAAACTATAGGATCGAGGTATTATTAAAATTATAGCACCACTAGAAGCACTAGCTCCACCACTTCCATTGAAGTCACTTACCAGTAGGGTTAAACATCCAAGAGTAGAATCAACATCTTCACCATCTAAGAAACCCTCATTTTGGCTTTGACATGATAACATCATGAACACAATAATCATATAATATAATGATGATCTTGATGCATTTGATGATGGTCAATATCATTTCCTCCATTTTCATCCCCAGTAGGCTCTATCCTTGGATCTTTTTCCACCACCAGCCTAGTCTTTTATATTATGATGTATATACTTGTACATAATTTATTTCCAACACTAATTTTACATAAACTCTATTTTTTGATTATACATATTTAAAATATTGTCAAAAATACAAAAACAATATAACAATTCAAAATACAAAAACGTTTAAAAAATTGTAAAAACACCAAAAACATTTCTTAACTTTATGCATCATCTATGTTTACATTACTAATATCATGCTAGGACTTACAATTTTTGTTTCATGAAATTGATTTTCTATTTATCTACATTACCATGCTTCACTTGATTTTCTTTGAGTGTGTGTAGTGACATCCACCTATTTGATTGCTTCATTAGATCCATTGAGGGAGAATTCCTACTTCTAAATTTGAGATATACATCAATATACACACCCAATAGGGGCATATTCTACATGACTACACCATATAGGTTATGTCATTCCTATACTACACACTCTAAGTTATCATATTGATGCTCATTCCTTACTAGATTACTCTAATTACTACATCGACATCTCACTAGTACCTAGCACTTGTGTATTTCTTACCATATACCTAGGCTTGTACTACATAAGTTTTTCATACTTTTAAATTTGATTTGATTAGTTAGATGTGTTTGTATCTTCCAATTCTTACTTTTGTTGTCATTCCTTTCTTACCAAGCTTATATGATTCCACTTTCTAGTTCCTACTTGTCTTTTATTTATGCCTTAGGACATCTACCAATGTCTTTTGCCTCTATTCATGTCTATGCCTTAGGAAATTTGCCAATGTCCTTTTTTTTTACTCTTTAAAGTATTTTTGGCCTCGTGCCAACCTTGTTTGTTCACTTGTATGTGTATGTGGCATTTGAACATGCCTTCCATACTTGTCTTCAAGTTTGAGTGACATGTGTCCATGTCCCTTGTTTGTGTGGCCCCTTGGCCACCCTTGTATGCTTATTATTCTTTACTTATTATGAATTTTTACTCCTCACTATGTGTAATGCCATGATTCCAATCATGTATTTATCTTGCTTCTTCGATGCCATGATTAACATCATGCTTCATACCTCCACAGTTACTACCAACTAATAAATAATATCTAACATTACTAATCTATTTTAGTATCATGCACATGATCTTACATTGTTATAGCTATCAAGGCATACCTATATTGATCTAATAATCTATCAATTAAAATATTGTTATATCTTGAAAAATCTTATCAAATATTCAATGCTATATCTTGCATCTATATAACATATCACACTTGATGTACTCATTTATTCTAAGGGTAGTCATTAGAAGTTCATCATTCCTACCCTTGGAAGAAGGGGAATCAAACAAGAATTTTTAATAGAGGTCAAAACTCCTAATAGTTAGAATAGTAGCATTTGGAACACACAATGTAGAATCCAAAGGTCGAACTAGTTAAACCTGAGTAGAAAAATAGTGACAATTTTAGATCAATAGTCAATTTTCACACTAAACAACAACAATGGAAATGGAAAACAATGTAAAACAAAAGGGTGTCCACATTTTTTTGCTCTTCTATAGGTAAGAAAACACTCAGGGCTTCCAAAAATAAGTAAAAATTTTAGTTTAGGGATAGTTTTTGGACTTCTAGATTAGTCAAATTCAACAGTTTTAGTATGGTTTTCTTAGATACAGTGGGTTATGATGCATGCCATGATGGTTATAACTTTTTTTTAGATTAGGTAGTTGGCATAACTTCTAGATTAGAATCCATATTTTAGACATCAATTATTGGGGGAAATGTGCATGACACATTGATCTTTTCTTTGTGAGTTTAGTTTACTCCAGTCATTCTCAATAGTTGTGTGCCTTACTCCATCTACAGGTAGTTGGCATCATATTTGAGTTAAAATTTCATAAAATTTTATATTTTTTAGTACCTAAGTTCCTAAGTTAGATTTCATATAAGCATTTTGCATCAGTTTTGGAGAGGCTTTCATATAATCTCAACCTCTGTCTTTTGAAATGGCCAAGAGTGGCTTAGTTTCTAGCACATATTCAAGCTATCCATACCACATTATCATATTTCTATCACATCCATGGGTTCTATGAGCCATTTCATATGAAATATGTTGTATAGAAATATCACTTTATAGATTCATTTCATGGGGCTATGATGAAGCCAAATGTATAGCTAACTTTTGTATTCTTAAGCCACCTATTCAAAGGGATCGGACACATAGTCCAAACAAAAATTAACACATGCATGATTCATTAGTTTGCCATAGATGATGATGAGGGAGCCAAAGGGATAGCCTTTGCATTATTAAGCCACTTTATAAGGAATTAAGCACTCAAATTCATTCATGATATTACTCTTGATTCAACACACACTCAATATCATCCATCACATTCCACCATCATAATAGGTTTTATACTAGTTCACGTACCCGATGAGGTGTATTCATTCCTTTCTATTCCTCTTACTCAGCTTTTATACATTCTTAGTTTAGATATAGTGTATCTAGTGAGAATTAATCTACTTTATTTTTTAATTTCTATATTCATACTTCATAAAATGCTCTCTATGCACATATAGCACCATATAGCTTCATGAGCTTCATCCTTATAGCTAAGTTTGGGTATACTTTCTATTTTTCCTTTATCCTAGTATTTCACTTTGTTTCATCATTATAATAAAAGGGGGTCAAATATAGTCATGTAAAATGTGAAATTACACAAATTTATTATGCTTAAGACACCTATCCATATGTCCTCCTATTGGCTCACACAACCCTTCTAGACTACTTCTTTCATTGATTCCCAATCATCTATAGCTTCTCAGACTTAGCTTTTTGAGACCTAGGAAACCCTCCCAGGCCCAGATCCATTATCCCAAGTATCATCCCTTTAAAAAAATAGTGTCTAAATAGGATAGGAACACCCAAATTTAGGGTGTCCTATTTCTAGAACAATTATCTAAAATCATGTTTACCTCAAATGATTAGATTTTATTGGATCCTTATCCTTATCCTTTTCCCTATCAACCTCATGTGAATTCATTTAACCCATGATGATTAGTTTCCCTAAAAAATTCCATTCAAAATCCATGTCTAAGGGTTGGCACTCATTTACAAGAGAGATGCAAGAATACAAGCAAGTACTATCAAGTACTCTTCCATATTCCTTGTACATAGCCACCAACTATTATTTCAAGCCTACTCAAGTCATTGCACTAGTCCCTAGCCTACTAAATCACATCCAATTTCACATTATAGTTGTACTGATCATACATAAATTATACCAAACACTTTAATAGGATAACTACATTAGCTTAATCCCTCTTTATATTATTGGTATGTAGGTAGTGTGCCTGCACATGGGGTGTGAAGTGTGTCTAGTGTATTTTTTACACACTAACCCCTTCTCTCTCTTTCCTAGATTTGCGTTAAAGCTAAAGAATTAGGAGATCCTAAGGGTTGTGAAGATTAAAATATACATAAAATGAGCTTATGAGGTCTCATACGCTAAAATTTCATTAATAACGTAACATACACATTCTAAATAGAACCCAAAAAAGCTTTCAGTTTAAGGACAATAGCACCAGAATGTGACTAAAATGCTACATAACAAGGTGTCCTATTTTTTATTATTCTATTTAATCAATAAATGAAGTTTAGGGACCTATTTTTATATTTCTTAGTCATGCTCATCCAGTATCAGACCTTGTCTCAATCTAGATCAGTTAAAATAAGCTAAGTTGCAATTTTTATCACTTCTTACTATATTTAGAAAAGGCAAAACTACAACCTATTTACACAAATTAGTAGGTTAATTCTTGCATATTTATTTACTAATCTACATTACTCATCCCCTTTATTATTTAGGAATATAAACAAAAATATTCTAAAATCAATAAAACATGTGTAATTTTCATATGGATACATTTTTAAACATATGTATTTGCATGTCGATGTCCCCAAGGTGAAATTTTGATTGGAGAATAAGAACTTGTCTCTTCATTATAAAAAAATTACATTTTAAGACTAATTAATGTATCTACCACTAGTTAATATTTAATTTTCCATAAATACAATCTAGGATGAAATTATATGGTTTCAACTTTCAAATTAATGTTCGTTTCATTTTTGAAAATGACTTATGAGTTTAATTTTATTTGTATCTAAATTTATTAAAAAAAATAAATAAATAAATATTTTGGTAAGGACATTCTTGAGTCCATAATTGGTAATTAATATCTAAAATGAGAATTATTATATGAAAATAAAATAATCATATATGTTATCCACCACCTCAGATGTGTTCGTAGTGCCAAATTTCTGCCATGAGGACCAAATATTGATATCTCAAATTATTGCTTTAACTTTGAAAACATTTGTTGTAAGTGTTTCTGAGCTCATGAAATTTTTTGAAAAAAAATCATCCATGTCAATTTTAAGGTCATGGTATTTGTATCAAATTTGATTTCCTATCCATAGATGTTTGAAATTATGGATTTGCATATGGAGGTCCCAGAGATAGAAATGTTCATTAGAGGACAAAAACTTATTTTTTCATTATAAAAATATTTCATAAATAAATAAATAAATACAATAATAAGTGTCTCAAATTAATATCCATGTTTTCATATATGTGCTTCAGACTGAAATTATATGGATTTTACCCACACATGATGGTTCTTTTGGTTCATTCAAATGTCTCATGTTTTTTTTTCGCGTGTTTGTTATTACCCTAAAAACTATAATTTTCTTGTATTGGGAAAGATGTTATTGAGGATGAGATGGGTAGACCATATCTCAAGAAATATTATAAAAGTAAGATAACATAGTATTGTATGTTATATTTCACCCTTGACATGTTGGGAGTGGTAGTTTCCTTCCATGAAGCACTCGAGGTGGATATCTCAAACTATCGTTTCAAAATTGACAACATTTATTGTCAATGTTTCCAAGCATATAAATAGTTTTGAAAACATGAATCCAAGTGGATTTTAATTTCATGGTGTTTATATCACATGTCATGTTTATAAACATACACATTCAATGTGATGTATTAACATGTGTAGGTGTTAGAGGCATACATGTCAATTAGGGGATAAACTTCTCTCTTCATTGCAGATAAGTTACATTTCAAAATTGATTACTATAGCATGTGAAAATAATTCATATCCAAAGTTACATAAACAAGATTTATGGATAAATAATAAGTATTTTACTTTCACATGTTTTTTATTTTGGTTCATTTAAATTACTTATGATTCTTTTACACACATCTAAAATTACCATTAAAACTACAATTTTATCATATGGGGAAAGGTGTTCTTAAGGATGGAATGGGTAGTCTCTCAACCAGGAGTGATCAAACACTAAGAAATTGGTCCTAAAAATTATTTAAAACCCTAGTAATATTGGTTGTGTTAGTTTTCTATCCATGAATCAATAGAAGTGGGGATATCAAAATGTCACCTCTATGTTAAAAACATTTCTTGTCAGTATTTCTAAGCTATTAATTTTTTGTGAAAACATGGTTTCGAGTGGATTTTGAGGTTGTGGTATTTGAATAAAGTGTAATTATTTTATTTATATGTTTTATAAGTGATATATGGATATGTGGAGGTCTTGGAGGTTGAATTTGAGTTGGGAGATAATAACTTCTCTCTTCAGTAAAAAATGTTGCATTTTATGATTATTATTGCATACGCTAGATATTCATCTCTGTATATAAATATATGAATATAATGTTAAAAATGATACAACCTATTTGATTAAATAGAATAAAATGTCTAAGTCAACTACAATTTAAATTAAAAACCCATGGAAATTTCGTCATCAGTTCCATCAAAGTGTGGTAACAAGCACATGGAAGAAGAGATATTGGAATAATTCCAAAATAATGGTAATTAAACTATTTGGGGAATTGATTTAAATCTCTATGTAGATAAAAGAGATGAGTATGTAAATAAGGGAATAAAATACTACAATATCAACAACCACTAATCTATAAAATAATTCATTTATTTGATTAT
>JARHVA010005608.1:1037500-1132500 GCA_037957365.1 Torreya grandis | reverse complement strand
CTATCTACCATGGGGTTCATCATTTTTGATATTATTGTTTTATATCACAAGACATATTTATCTATTGGCTCATTATAATTTTGCTTTAGTTAAGCAACTTGTGTATACAAAACTTTGTCATGGATGTTGATCAAAAAGTGTGATAAAATAAATATGTGAGTGGATTATATGTTATAATACACTAATTAGGGAGATTGAAGAGCCATTGTAATCTAATATTTTAAATTTTAAGGGAACAACTTAGTGAGGATCTAGTCATTGGGCATGTAATCCAAACATATTGCATGAAAAGTACATAAATGATATTTTAGGTCACCATTAGCATAATACAAAGTAAACTTAGGTGCCACAAAATATAATGGTAAAGGAGTTACCACTATATGTTGTGACAAAGATATATGTGGAAGAATGTGAGAGTATAAGTCATGAGATGGTCTAGTAATATCCTATTGAAGATGTAACACCTTATCCTATAGATAATGGATCTATTTCCTAAGTTATTGTAAATTTAGAGAGGATGGATGTGTATTATCCGTAGGAGTTGTTTCCACTAGTGAGGGTTGGCTATTTATAGTATTTATTTAGATTCTAATTTGCCCCCATATTAGGTGTAACAATATTATCATATGTGGGCTTAGATGATAGACCAAGTGATGCATTCTTTATTTCCAATATAACTTAAAAAATATATGCATGATCATGGGGTTGTTATCTAAGTATATCTCTTAAAATTTGTAATATTTATTCCTTATTAATTATAATATTGTCATCATGGAGAGGGGGAGTGTGTCCTGATACCTTTCTTGTGTATCATCAAAATCATGATTGTATTGCTCATGTTTCGATGTATAATCATTAAATTTCATAGAATTGGGATGTGAAATTTCATTTAAGGGGGTTGTAACTAGTCACTTATCTATATTATATTATCAAATGGAATGGATATGTATAATCTCAATAGGGTTACAACTAAGCCAATAAATTTGTCTTAATGGAAGAGATATAACTATTTTAGATGCCATATAGTAGACAAAATAAAATATTTTTTTATAAAATTAAATATATGAAATCAAAAAATCCTAACCCATCAAATAGAAACATGAAAAATAATAATACAAACCCTAGGAGCATCTAGGGCTAGGGTTTGGATTCTATTCAAAGTAAGTCAAGTTCAATGAATGATATAAATATTTTTAGAAGTGATATAAAACCCTAAGTAGATAAAATAGTCGAGTATGTAAATAAGGGAATGAAGTACTACAGTATCAATAACCATTGATTTATTTCTTTGGCATATAAATATTAATCAATTTTAAAGGGGTTACTTAGCTAGGAAATATAAGTGATAAAGATGAGTGGCATGTTGGAAAGTGATGCAAAAACAACTATCAAAATATCATTCAAATAGTGGTGTGGCCCTCTTTGTGAATATGGCATTATGTTATTGACCATATATGTTGTGTTATTGAGCCTATGTAGATAAAATAGTGAAACTTGGGGAAGACATTTATTGTATTCTAGGAAACATGTTCCTAAATGACCATAACCTAGATCATCATTTGTATATCATTTTGAATAGTTTCACTAGGATACCCTAAGCCTCCATGTTTGTTAGGGTTTTGATAAATATAAGTGTAATAAGAGTGGCATTAATAGGGTAGGTTATATGTGACCTCAAAACCACATGTGTTGATCATTGCATACATACCAATACCCTGAAAGAGGATAAATCCCAATGTATTTATCACAATTTAAGTGTTGGTGCAAGTGATAATGATGCTAGTATTATTGAATATGAAATATAATTTAAATGATTCAAGTGTGGATTGAAAATATAAATAGGTAAAACTTAGATCTGGGTTATTCTAGATGGAAATGTGAATAAATAAGGGTAAATAGAGATCAATGATCTTAATTCACACAATTATTTTTGATCTTATTCATAAGAATCACAATATAAGGGATAAATGAATGATAGTGGTATTTATATAGTGTTATGATGTTATTCAAGATATGAAATGATCCCAGGCCAACCCTAAGATGCTTTGGGGAATGAAAAAATATTCATTGGGGGTATAGGAAGCTAAGGGTTAATAAAATTTTCCCCTTTGCCAATAGTGAAATGTACCATATACCAAAGGAGTTGCACCATTATCTAGGTGGATGACATGTGTGCAAACATAATTGGGATGCCTAGGAGATGTATTAATGCATATTTTGGTCTATCTAGGTATGGGTAAAATTGCATACAAGCTAGAAAATATTAATAGAGGACTTGTGATATGTCTAATGATGAACTAATGATAGGGTGGTCTAAAGTGAATCTCATTGCATTAAATAATACTTTAGATTACTATATATAGTGAAGTAATGAAGATGAAATAATATTTTAAAATGAAAATGAGACCAACAACTACCAAGATTCAAAAACCATAACTGAGGTAAGATTGGTAAACATTTTAAAATATGTTATTTCATCCAATCAATATTTTTATGCGTCCTTTGATATTTTTAAAAAGTATAAAATTTAAATTGGATACAAGATGTTACTCCCGATGGGTTATGATAGAAACTAGCTTAGAAATAATGGACAGGGAATGAAAAATACCATAAAGGTTGAGTAAAGGGTTCAATATTTGAGGTTATTTATATTTGTGGAAAATAATAAGTTGGAGAATGATATAAAATGGTTAAAGCATGAAAATATTTCAAATACAAAGAACCCAAGTCACTAGCTCAATAAAAACAAATTTTTAAGGTAAAACCATCCTTTTTTTCAATTTAATGAATAATTGGAATGTTTATATAATGGTTAGGTTTATAATTAAGAGGAAATAAACATTTTTATAATTAAAAGGGCCAATGAAGAGTCTCTAGGAGAAGGAATATAATTCTATCACGAAGGAAATAACAAAAAATAACTTCATGATTACAAGGTTGAATGTGAGTTCATTTCAAGAAGAGAAAAAGGTTTCAATAAATTCAGAAGCATCAAAAAATAGTGAGAAAAATATTGTAATATATAATATCACAAAGGATGAGTTAGAACATAAACACATCATCAAAATTTCACAAGTAAAATTTAGAAGGCCATCCAAAGAATGTAATGAATATTATGATTGAGACACTTTGGAGGGAAAAATTACACATTAATTTATTAAGAATAGAATTACTAATATTCTTTTTTAATAATAACTAATATATTAGATATATAGTCTACATAGCCATGGTTATTCTGTAGGATCACCTAATAATAATAAACATAAATGTGAATAGACTATAAACAAAGTATGTATGCCATAAGTAGGCCACACATATCCTTAGACATGCCATAGGGTGAGGTCATAACATGACCCTCCCCTTAAAAACAACATTGTATTCACCAATTAATCAAACCCCAATGTTTTTTCATGAAACCTTCATCCTCACATTCAATATATTCATCATGTATATTCTTCTATTTGATGAAATACTCTTGATTTGCTCTAGTATGTAGTTAATTAGTGCATGTTTTAAGGATAGTTTCAATCTCTATAATAACCTAACCTTCCTCATACAATTAAAATAACTCAATATAGGTAGAATAATTGTGTAATTCAACCTTATTTATGAAAAATACATGGAATAATGGATGTATGCAAGTGGACTAGGTGAATTACAGCTTATAGGCCACACTACCAATTTTTTGCTAGATCTAACAAGGGTTGTAATACTTAGGGGAAAAATTATTATAATTATCTTTATTTATTCAAACACATTTGATTATATGTATATAATTGGACAAAGACTAAGTCACCTATGTCAAAATATCACTCACGATAGTGTTAATGCACTTTTTATTTCATATGATTCTAACCCATGGATAATTGTTTTTGCAAACTAGCAAGGACCTCTTGTTAATGGTGAATGTGTTAGTTTCTCAAAATCTCTAACCTTGGGATGAAACTTAAAGGTTGAAATGATATATTGATTTAATATACATATAAGTCCGTAAAGGGAAACACTATGTATGAACTATGAATATAAGTATTATACAACCATTTATCAAGTGGAAACTGATGAACACATTTTTCTATTTATTAGAGAAAAAACAATAAAGATACAATTTTATAAATTTGTTGAATATGCATATATATATCCATTAGATTTATTATGATAGGATTAAATTTTAACTAACCTAAACATGAAAATAATCTAATCCAAAAATTACTAATAAATATGGGATCTCTATCACTTACAATGATCCTTTGAGTACCATGTAATTTATGGATGGTATTGAAAAAATTATAAGTTATTTTACTAGAATCAAAAGTTTGTGACATTGAAAATTTTTTATCATACATTGTGAGTCAATCCACAAATAACATGATAATGTTTTTACCCTTATTCCATGGTAAGCCAATAATCAATTCCATGGAAACCTTTTCCCAATACTATCCAGGGATGGATAAAGGTTGCAGAAGACATGGTGCCTTAATGGTTTCCATTTTATTCTATTCACATATTATGCATTATTCCACATAATTTTAGACATATCATTTGAATTATTCTAGAAATAAATCTTGATTGATTTTATTATATGTTTTAGGTGTTTCTTTCCTTTCCTGTGTCCATCAATCTTAGGCCCATCCATACACAAACCCTAGAAGAATTACAACCCCAAAAAAATGTTTCGATAGATGATACCATTTAGATCAGCTCACCAAGATGAATCTAATGACTAATAATGTTTATAAGGGTGAAAAAATTAACCCCAAAAAATATACTCGTAGAACATATTATTACAATCATCTCATAGAGGCAAATCCAATGACTTATAATTTTCACAAGGTTAAAAAAATTCAAGACCTTTATTTTAATAATTTTCTTCCTTCATTTATTATAAAAAAATCCAATTCTTCCGGGATCACATGTTATATTTTCTGACCTTATAGTAATTAGGATGTTAGATTTGGAAAAAACATTGCATAAATATGCCCAAATTGAAGATATGATACCCCTTACATTTAAATTAATTATTTTATTCACAACAATAGAATAATAAATCATATAATTAACAAAAAAATAAGCATATCCATAACAACAATTTTTGAAAGATTAGAGTACTTGAAAATTTTGACTGAGCCACTTCAAGGGGTGACATCCATATCAATTCAATAAGAACATCATTTTTAATATCATCCTCTAAGACTAAATACTACCTCTTATACATTTCCTAATTATAAATCTTTATTCCATAGGCTGAACTAATAATAACATAGAGAAATAAGACAATATTGTAAAAGAGGCAGTACACATCAAATCAGAAACACATATCCATAGACATGCCATATGAAAAGGGATTAGCAAAGAAGGTATGCAAGAAATAAGTATTACATTTTTTTCTTCAATTACATAAAATGGAACATATAACAAAACAATTTTGGAATAACTATCCATTTTCATTTTTTTTTAATTAATAACCAATTTTGGGTCTAATAAAATAATAAATCTATTGCTAAAAATACTAGGTATTTTAAAATGGATAAAAATTGATTACTAAATTCTCAAATTTAATAAGAGATCAAGGTGTAATAATAAAGAAGGAAAAAAAGTTTTAAATATATTTCTTTAAACTAATATGAGAATAAGTGAAAGAAGAAGGAAATGTTTTCCAAGGACATGGGAAAGATTTGTTGCACTCATTGCAACATGTGTGGGAACTGAGGGTAAAACTTTTAAAATTTCATTGAAAAATCCACCCAAATAGTCATAAGTGGCATTCCAAGAAGGAATATGTTTCTAAATTTAGTAAGGAATAAATTTTTTCAAAACCAAAAAGTCAATAGATATAAAATAAATAATAAGGGATACTAAGGAATAAGTCATCAAGGAGAAAGATCTCATAGAGGAGTCCCCATCACCATTGCAATTGGGTATATGTAAGACATAAATCTTGGTTTCATAGATATAATATTTTCAAAGCTAAGAATTTGATTGACATGTATATTCGAGAATCACCTCAACTTTATTTTTATATTCCAATTTTTGAAAGAATAAATATTGTAATTGACCTCATTTGCATGATAAGGTAACGAGTAATTTCAATATTCAAGGGTAAATATGGAGCAGTTGTACAATATATTTGAGAAGCATAAGTTAGAACAACCTATGTTTTCAAATAGGTTGTATCATTTTTATGACTCTCATGTAGGCAATATGATGAGAAGAGTAGAAATGACCAAGTTGAGTATAGTGGAAAGGGAAATAAAAATTTTGAGGAAGAAAAATATAAAAGCTATAACATAAAAAAATGTTCCAAGGTATCAATGACATTAATAAGTTTAATTAATAAAAAAATATAATAATAAGTGCCAAATGGTATTAAACCAATGTAGTAATGGTATGCAAACTAGAATAGTGAAATGTCATCAACAAAACTAATAAGGATGACAAGATTGTCCACAAGTACAAAAACATAGTAACCATTATAACTAAAGATCACAACTAAAATTATAAAATGGTTTATCCCAATCATGATAAGCATTTCACACTAATATATGACTCAATCTCAAACGTCATACTATTTTATCGCATGTAGTTTTAATTTCAACATATATTGAACAATTATAAGTTAGTTTTAATAATTAAAAAAAATAAATACTAAATATGATCATATTAAAATATGGCCATATAACCATTAATTTTAGTTTTATAATGATAGGTTAGCTACATGTAGGCAGAAAAATGATCACCCCAAAATATGAACATATATGTATCTTAAAGGTAGATAAAATAAGAACATAAAATAATGTTGAGTGAATTTCATATAGGTATAGAATGCCTAAAATGTGTACATTTACATATATCCTTACACAAAAGCACATCATATAAGTACATAATATAGTTTATGGTGAATACAATATATGCATACAATACAAAAAATCCATACATTACCATATGGGAATACAACAAAATACATCATTGAAGGCATCCTAATAATTAAAAAGCTTCACTCTATTTTCCTTCCTAAATTAAGACTCTCCCTCAAATGTCTTGATCATAGATGGAGATCCCTCATATTCCTTAGATTCCTCCATGGTCAGAATGTGAGTACTTATATGCTCATATATTACTTTTAGTTGGACATATTCATATACAAAAATCATTAGAAACTTTACATACTATACATGCAACCATGTTAAAAAAATAATTTTAAACTAATATAGTTTATCTTTAAACATGCACTTAACACAATATTTAGGTCACACTCAATTTTCCTCCGATGCTCAATAGTTTAGTGAAGCATTCATTCACACACAAGAGTGTCAAAATGGTAAAAACATGAGAATGTGCCCTACTAATAATATTAATTGGACTATTACATGTCATTGGACAACCCTCTATACACAATACATTCACATAAGCTATATTTTTTAGATTATCAAATAAACTTGTAAACACACACACACACACACACACACACACACACACACACACACACACACACACACACACACACACACACACACACACACACACACACACACACACACACACACACACAAAATTAGAATCTATAAGTTTACATATCTCAATGAGTGGATGTGTAGATGAAATTATAACTATTCATGTGTCTATTTCAGTGTGTAAAGATGCAGGAATATTCAATGTGTTAATCAATTGAAAAAATAATATAATATTATTAATTTATCATAAATCTATATAAATTAATATGTTTATGTGAATTATATTGTTGATGAAAATTACCTTCATATATTTAATCATTGGATAAGTAACATCAACAAATGCAATATTAGATGGCCCATAAATAGTATTTGAATACGATGATACCATCTCCTCCTACAACATAAAAAATTAAATATATATATAGTATTTAATTTCTATGCAATCTAATTATTACCTTCTAAATACCAATATAACTAATATTTAACATGTCAAATAAATAAGATAATTACATATGTGTATTCGACATCTAAAGGCCTAGTGTAGATAGCACCACAATATTTTTAAAGGTTAAGTTGGGCATGCACACTAAGTGAAGTATCCCCATGTAGACCCTCTCTAAAAATAGTCTTACAAATTTTAATCTTATGTTAACCATGTTAGTCAGTTACTCTATGAAGCACATGCAAAGTGTCAATCATTATGGCATCCTTAATTACAAAGGAGATCTCATGGTGAAGTGTATTTTGGGTAGGGAATCTTTTAGGTAAATTATTTTAATGATATGTACCTAATATATCCTTTTCAAATCCTCTCCCTCAGTCTTGAAACTCTAATTATTCAAAATAATTGTGAGTTAATATGTTAGGAAGAGGGTTAGGAGACTATTTTATGGTACTTAAACGGGCTTCTAAAAAAATAGTTTTAACAAAAAACAATGCAAATGAAATATATTTGTTATATTTTTATGTTAATATGTTTAAAATTTTCTTGCTTAGTACCCCTCAATAGTGTAATTTTAAATTTTTAGATTTAAGCGGTAAAAATGGTTTAATTTATCCTCCTAGCAATAAAACGTGAATGTGGTTCCACATTTGAGGGAAAAAAAAGAGACACGAGGCAAAGTGAAATGGGTTTAGGGCATTTGGATGACATTTATTTTTATTTTTATGTAACTATAAACAACACATATGTGTTATTTACACTATATATCACTTATGTATTCCTTATACTATATAACACATACACAATTATTACACTATATACCATATACACTGTTACTATAGTATATACCATGTATACAATTCTTACACTATATATTGTGTAGTATTTCTTACACTATATATTATGTACATAGTTATGGATCTATTATTACCAAGCCTAATTTTGAATAATGTATAAATGTTGTTTTTATAATTCACATGAAATACTAAAAAATGGCTATAAAATTATCCTGAAACTCTATCCACCTACCCCCTATTTAATATAGATGGTGAAAATAAACCTATGAATGAACCTTTCAAATCTATAACTATGATTACTATCCATATAGTGTCAATGATGCATATAGTGGGTGAACATGAAAAATCAGATGTTGCTTTATCTTTATATTCCAATTCATATAATTATAATTTTGATAATAATTTCATAATAGGTAAACTCATAATGTGAATAATAATTGATCATCCTTATATAAAAGTATTTATTATGATTACATTATTATTATTTGATGGACATGTAAATCCTCATACCAACCTTGCACAATTTATGCCATCTCTTAGATATAATTTAAGTGATGGTATAGTATTACTAAAAACCTTTAATCAAATTTGAAAGGTAAATCATTAAATTACTTATACAATCTAGCTATTGGTTCTATATCTTTCCTTATATAAATATAAGAGGTTTTCATATGTCATTTGAACAAGAATAAATGTCCTCGAATAATGTTAGAACATATTTAAAAAAATCAATAAGGCTATCATGAACCTATAGAGTATTATTTTATAAGGTCTAAAAATACATTATATTGCTTAGTATATAGTAAACTAATTTGTAAAAATAAATTCATCTTTAAAAATGGTATTTTACCTCCACTTAGGTAAAAAATCATTCTATCATACATATAAAGTTTTGGTTAACTCTATTTTGATATCTAAAATTATGATTGTGATATTCTACATTCATGAAAATGTGTCTCTAATTGTAAAATATCCAAGAAATAAACAACCTAAAGTTTATAATTTGATTCTTTACCTAATAAGGAAGGTACATATAAATAAAATTAACTAGGAGACAACCTATATAAGTTGTATCCTTTCAACTATGTACTGACCAATACAATTTCATATACTAAAGGATAAACCATGTGATATTTTATGAATGATCCATAATAATGATTTTATGAAATTTATTTTTAATATACATCACCCTAAAAATAATTTAACATGAGCGTGTGAAATATTACATAGTATATTTCATTAGACAAATGGGAATAAAGATAAATTTCTTATGCATCATAACATAATATTGAAAAACTTTTCCATAAAGGTGTCATAAAATTTAAAAAATATAGCATCACTCCAACAAGGTTAGCATCTCTATATTTTTATATTTAACAATCTACAAAGTTTCATGTATCATAATATATTCCTAAAGGTAGTATATTTCCAAATGAACCTACAATGGCACTAATGGTAATTCAAACTATTGTATAAGGTGAACAAATGAAAGGAATTATTTTTGAAGATAGATTCAATATAACACTTAAAATGTCAATTATATTAATGAATTATGGAATAACCAAAGTGAATTATAAAATATATGTACTCATGATGTGTCATTATGACATATAAAAATACCAATGTTTGTAGGCCTATGATAGTGGATACATTATGTTTTGTGTAGCCTACCACTACATAGTTCTATGTAACACTTGGAAAATCATTATTAGAAAATATTGAAGAAAAATTAAATAATGTAAAAACTATTATATCATTAAATTTTAAAGGTGATTTAATCACAAATAAAATGGACATAACATAAGAAGAAAAAACTCCCACAAAGAGTACAATTACATCTCTAAGTGCACAAGTATGTGTTCTAAATAAAATTAAGCCAAGTAAAAATGAAGAAGCTAATCAAATATTAATTATTTTTTCCCAAAACAAATATAAATAAAATACAGTGTCTTAAAACATTATCATGAATCAAATGTCACTATATTCATTATCTCAAGCCTATTTACAAAATATACTTATGATTCAAATGTAGTCTTAATTTTTCCTATCAGATCAGTGCAAGGTTTATAACTACAAGGCTAAATAATTATCGAATGGATAAATTGAGTAAATATAAATATATACATGAAGCAATGATATTATATATGAATGGTAGGTCTGCTAATGCCATACCATTTGTTTTTCAATTTTGATAATATCATTGGATGGTTGAAATTAATAAATATGATACACTGCAATGCTTTATCATTAACACACATTACACTTATGCATTCTCTTAAGCATATAAATAAATACATAGGTTACTATGGATATTAAATATATATGTATATTTTACATTATCATTTACACTATGTTGAATATGCTATATATTTTAGAGCGGGTGGTAATCTATCCTATTCAAATAACAATACACATGTTACTCGTCACCCACAACATGACATTTAAATCAATTTATCAAATAAATACACATGAGCATCCAAATTTTTGGATCATATGTTAAAATGGATATGGTTTATGATTAAAAATATAATATAAATAAAAAATAAAATATTAAAAAAATACAAAATGATGACCTATGCATTACTCACTTTCCCATTATACATGATTTCTTGATATTAATTGTCATATACATTGTAAATTACACATTGATTTTATATGGATATAATATACATGGTATAGATAAGTGAAATGGAGGATGTATAGGTTAAATTTTACACATGGACATATATGTGCGTGAAATTATTATGTCCATGGGTTAAATTTATACATTACAAGCATACCTACATTGGAACCATCTTTGCACAATTATTATGAT
This sequence comes from Torreya grandis, assembly GCA_037957365.1. Classification (NCBI taxonomy): domain Eukaryota; kingdom Viridiplantae; phylum Streptophyta; class Pinopsida; order Cupressales; family Taxaceae; genus Torreya; species Torreya grandis. Next base: position 1,120,998 of record JARHVA010005608.1, on the reverse strand, counting down.
TTATATGTATATATTTGTTCATTGATATGAATAATATATTATTTAATACTATTTGAAAAATAGAGAGCCAAATACCATAAAAATATATTAAACACATAGTAATAATATTATGTTTTCATATATTAATTAGATATAATACTATTGGATATTGTATATCCATCACGATATCACAACTACTTCCTAATAAATAAGGAGGACAAATAACAACTTACTCAATAATAAAGATGGATAATAAGAAACCTAACTGGAATACATTTCATAATAATAATAAATAAACTAATATGGTATAATAGGTTTAAAATAATTAAACCTATATGAAAATTAATAATGTTATGAATATTAAATCCTAACATTCACCCCCATAACATTATTAATTCCTAGCACCCCATAAATTCAAACATGGTATAAAATTTTTACACTCTAAACATAGAATGCTCACCTTTGAGGTAGCATTCCATCTTCATGGCTTCATTTTCTTTGTGATAACTTATTTTTTCATTGCAATATTACGACAAACCTGGATGTGATAGGAGTACATCTCTATGTTTAACACCTTCGGTGGTTTCCTGGATTACCATGAACCCCTATGGTTTTCCATCTGTAGGTCGAATATGAATATGGAGGTGAAAAGAGGCCTCAACTATTTCATACACTTTGGTAATTTATCATATTTTCACAAACACTTTTCCAATAATGAAGCACTACTTTAGTGATTTTTCTCCCCACAATGTTTTTCATCAGGAGGTACCAAACTAGAAATTAATGATTAGTATTTTTATTGAAAACCAAACCATGCACAACATAAAAAAAAAACTAAAAAATGTCACCATATAAATGATGCCACCCTGTCGTAAGTGACCCATGAGAGAACACCAATTATCCTCCAAACTTTGTTTATCCTCTAGCCTCTAGTACATGAATCTGCTCATTCAAATGATGAAGTCCAAGTGCAATTTTTTGATAAGGAGAAGTCCCACCCATAGTTTGGATACATTTGAAATTTTATCACATTTTAATTATATGGATAAATTTTATTAATTTTTACTTATACCTACTAAAGTGGTGTGGAAAAAAATTTATCCAAAAATAATTTTCTTATATTTCAAATAAATTGGACTATTTCAAACCATTTGGGTATAGATCATTTTGAATGAATTGGAATAATTTGAATAATTTTGACTTACACCCACTAAAGTGGAGTGGATAAAAGTTTCTCCATAAAATAAATTTCGTATATTCCAAATAAATTGGAGTGTTTCAAACTATTTGGGCATAGATCATTTTGAATGAATTAGACTATTTTGAATAGTTTGGACTTATACCCACTAAAGTGGAGTGGATAAAATTTTATCAAAAAAATAAATTTCCTTTATTAAAAATAAATTGGAGTGTTTCAAATCATTTGGGCATAGATGATTTCGAAATAAATTGGGCTATTTTAAATAATATGGACTTATGCCCATTAAACTGGAGTGAAGAGAATTTTTTCCAAAATTAATTTTTTTATAATCAAAACAAATTGGATGGTTTCAAATTATTTGGGCTTAGATCAGTTTGAATAAATAAGGATATTTTTAATAATTTATTCTTATACCTATAAAATAGAGTAAAGAAGATTTTTTTCAAGAATAAATTTTGTTTATTCAAAATAAATTAAACTATTTCAAACCATACGAGAATATATCATTTTGATTAAATTGGGATACTTTAAATAATTTGAAATTATACCCACTAAAGTGGAGTGGAGAATATTTTATACATAAATGTGTTTTTTATATTCCAAATAAATTGAATTATTTCAAACCATTTGGAAGCAGATCATTTTGAATAGATTAGAATATTTCAAACTCATAGCACCCTTCCAGGCCTTCATACTAATCATTTATCATTTTAAGTACCTTATATTTATATGACATGTGGCACCATTTGATTGGCCAAATTATGGATAAAAATATATCAATAAATCTACTTCATCGACATAATAAAATATCTTGATGATTTTTTGTTGTTCATTGCGAAGATCTTCATGAGCAAGTGTTGATATACTAATGGATCAAGTTGATCAATTTCAAGATAAATATATGGAGTATCCACTTGCGCTTAACCAAATCAAAGTAATTCTAAATTAGGATCGATTAATTTGAAATTAATTGAACTATATTTGAGATAATTTAGAATTGATTTGTATAAAATTGATGATAATGTTTATTACTTGAATTATAGTTTATAATCAATAAATACACTTCAAATAATCATAATATGGATAAGTTATATCTTTCTAAACATGTGTTCACATCTATTAGCATGGATTTCTTGTTTTCTCCCAAGAATGTGATGATAGACATCATTTTGATTCTCTAATCCTTTTCATCTTTCCAACTTCCATTTACAGTATATCTACTTTATGTAACATAACTCATTTTCAATTTTAGATTTGTAACATAATTTTGAGAATTAAAATCAATGAACAAAGTGTTGGAAATTGAAAAATTGTCTCCAAAGGTCTCTTTAAAAATAACTTCATTCAATTTATTTGTGTTTATATTGAAAGGATAAAAGTATATTTTCCCCCAAACAAACATGAAATTTGAAACTATGTAACCCATTGCTGAATGAGTATCCTCAAACGATTCTCCTTTGTCATTGACTAAATACCAACACGAAAAAAATATCATAGTGCCAGCATCAAAAATTCTTTGGAATGATATCAAAAACAATATGACATATTTTATATTTTATAATCTTCTTCTTTTTTGAATCATGCATTTGTAAATCTTTTATTTTGCGCACAACAAATAATAAGTCATCCAACCCCAAAATCAATACTCTTTTAAAAGTCAATTTTAGCTCCTCCTTGGAAATGTTTGTAATTTTTAAAAAATAAATGAATCATTTATGAATAATATTATGTTATAGGAAATATAACATGGTAATTTTCTAAGAAAATATTTGACAAGTTATTAGACTGGTCATTGATGTACTATTAATTTGCATTTATTATTGTAATATAAAAACATATTGCATTTTATTTGATTCATTTTTTTTGCATTTCCTAAAATATTATAAAGATTCATATAAACACATATAAAAATTAATACATGATTAGACACATTGTAACTATACTCATTATACATAGATGTAACATTTCTATTTCAAGTTTTGTAACATACATATGCATATAATGTAGGAACTGACATACCACTCAGAGTGGAAACCACTTACAATGCCAAATGATAGAACCACTTTCAATATTCAAATAATTGGGAAAATAACTAATGATAGTAGAATGCAAACATACAAATAAAACTACCAAACCAATCATTATTGAAACAAATAGAGATCCATTCGAACACATATTAAAGAACAAAGACAAGAACTAGAAACATATTTTATCATTCATATTATTAAACTCATTAAGGAATTACAATCAACATTCATTAAATAAATTTTAGGTGAACAATGATGATCTACCATGCTCAATCAAACAACATAACTTTTATGGCCATTTTGAGGCCCATGATAAATACATATCCTTCCTAAATACTCACTCACTCATTCCTACCAGAGCTACATTGCTACTAGATGCCATTGATAGCATACTTCCCTCATAGTCTACCAACTTCAGCTAGGATGCTCCTAGTCATGAAGATAACATTGTAGATACATGTATGTCTAACATCTACTAGAAGATTCTAGATACAGATAGAAGTCAATAGAAGATACAAGAATATCTCCTAATAGTTATTAAATAATTGAATTGCATCTGTCTAAAGATATATCTTTTATAGATAGTAGAATCTCACAAATTAAAATAAAATAAAGTGAATTAAATGCTGACAAATAGTTGGGACATAACTTGCATACGCAGGAATTTTAGCTTATGTCACCAACATAAAAATTTTCATATTGAATCCTTATAATTTGACCATGAATTTATCAAATTATGAAACAATTTTGTTTTTCCATAACTCATTTCTTATAGACATTAATAGGATTTTTTTTTTGATCAACCAATATCTATATGCTTACAGTAATTAATATATCTATTGTTATTATGTATATCAATACATATTTATATTTTTATACATCCCATCACAATAAACAAAATAATATTTAATCTTCTACGCCATAGTTCACTATCACTAAATTCAAATGAATATACACCTTAATAGTTGAACTCCCTTCATATACTTCTAATAAGACACATCAAATTAAAAATTGTTTAAATCAAAAGCATTATAATTATTTCTAGCACAATATAATTTATTGTTTTTTATTGATAAAGAACACAATGACACTCTGCATCAAAATTTATTTTATTATAGACATAGTATACCACATACTATGTTATTTTAAACTGGGTAAATTAAACATGTAAACAACATTTTAATGTGTAAATGAAACATGTAAAAAACATTTTAATTGGTAAATACAACCAAATTGAAGTCTACACAATAATAAAATAAACTGACAATTCCAAATCTCAAGTTGATGCAAGTACATATTTTATTGCTTTTTATAATCTCCTATCCATGAAAACAAATTCAATTGTAGTGTGTTTAAATAAATAAAGATAATTAATATATTCTAGACTTGTATGAAATTGTATAATTATAGATTTACTAAAAGGGGTTTACACCTTTTTTGCCTTTTTTTAGTTTGTATGAATGCACTCTTTCATTAAAACTTTGGCTCTTTATTCATGCAAGGTATTGTATAATGTAGTAACTAAAAATTCTTGTCATCAATTAATTTGATATTTGTATTTTAAAAATGTGTATTGTTGTAGAGATTTACCTTGTGTTATTTTTGTGGAGGAACCAACCTATAGAGCTATGTCATGGGTTGTTGTGTTGGAGACACAAAGATCTAGAGCTGTGTTGTGAACTATTTTCATTGAGACATAAACAAATGAATAAATATTATGTCAAAATTATGAATCATTGATAAATAAAAAATTATATAATTTAAAAAATATGCATGTTCTTATCTTACCTTCTTCAACTTGCAATGTGTCATGTTCATTGATATGATCTTTTATTATTATTTTTTATTCACTCACATGTAATTCCATTAGAGTTACACACCAAAATACACATCAAAAGATTGTTACAATGTTATATTTATAAAATGAAGCATTATTATAAAATAAATTAAAAATGTTATGCACCTGCTACAAATCAAAATGGTTGTTATTGTATTGGTTGCTATGAATTTATCAAATAGTTTGAAATTAAACATTAAAAATTGTTTGTTCTTTAGTTCATGTAATAAAAGATAATTTTCTTTGCAATTTTTTACAAGCATGCACCAATGTAGCTCTTGTATATACACCTAACATGTCACATGCATTTGAAACATTAAAAGTAGAGATAAGTTTCTCCCAAGAGACGTTATCTAGTTCATTTTTGAATGGCCTTCCTATTTTGTTTGAAACAATCATTTCAAATGTTGGTATGTATTTTTAGATGTCAAAACCTTCCTCTAATCTAATTTGTTATCAATGGAGGCTGAAACCATACAACTAAAAGTGATTAAGATCCTAACAAAAAATGATACCTATAATATGTGTTCAATTGAATCCATTACTATCTAGATCCCGTAGTATACCACCCGTATCTTTCATGGAATGGAAATCACTAACATGTAGATTCTTGAGAAAGATCTGAATGCCAGACCAATGTTCTAGTTTGTGTATGATAAATACATTGAAGGCCCTAAAAATAAAATTATCAATCAATGCCTAAAGAAATAGGCAAATATTTTCTTCCTTACTAACTTTAGTGAGATTCAAAATATTAGTAATTATCAAATTAGTGTTTAGACCAAGAATGAATGTTTCACTAGAATATTTTAAAATGGATGTCCAAAGACATGAGGGCCCATAATGGTATTTGAGTCATTTTTTATCTATCCAAGAAGTTGACCATCATAATTATGTAGATACATTTACAATATGCTGACTGAATCTTGACATAATGCTTCCCAAACTTTTTTATTTTTTGAAATACATTCATTCAGGATACACAAATCATCAAACCCTTTTATAGAAATCGTATAATGCTCCATTACCTCTTTAAGTATGAAATTTTTTTCTAGTGGTAGTGTCATATCATGGTTACTAAAATAATTTACAAATTTTCATAGTATGTTACTTTTCAGCTTCACCTTTTTACACTAGTTATCCATGTTGTTGTATCGAGGGGTTTTCAAGAAGGAAATAGACCATGTTTCCAATGAATCTGCTAATTTTAATTTTTATTATTCTAAAAGTCCTTGAATATTTAATAGTATTATTATACAAATCACATTTAAATCTTTTTTTATGAAGCAGGTAAAGTACCACTTCTAAACAATTCAAACACCTTATCAAAACAATCCCAAACAGGATGTTCCATGAAATGAAGGTACTTTCTCTCTTGTAGTTGTGTTGAATAGTTTAGTTTTGTGAACAAGTGTCTATCTTATTCATGTATTTATTTCATATTTTTTTCTTTGTTTCAAGATTCTTCCAACCTCTTATATTGATAAGGTCGCATGTAGATCAAACTCTTTCTATAAATGAAACCTTATAAATTATTTCATTGGCTTCATTATATTGGTTACATATTTTGTCTAAAATATGGAATGGATTACAAGTTTTCAAAAATATTTCCCTTCTAATAAAACATTTATTTGTCAATGATAGTGAATTATATTCCTCCTCCAAAATAATTATTTGTTGTTTTGTTATTATCTGTTGGCCATCTATAATTTTGAACTTTACTATTTTTTTCTCCATCATATCTTCTATGACTTCCTTTGATTTAATGATATATTTAGGGTTGTTTGGATCAAAAGGTATTAACAAAGAATCATTCATTTAAAACACATTAAGTTTTAAAAATTAATGAATTATATCATTCACCCTTCTTTCATTCAAATTTATTATTCTGGTATTAGTATCCACCAATTGACAGAGCTCTATAGGAATATTTAAGGTATAATTATAAGAGGAAATATACCATGTAGAGAATTCATTGTGTGTCTGATAAGAATTTTGTGTCAACAAAAGTGTTCCAACCTTTTGTTTGATCTTATTTTTCTCCACTGGTATGGGTAATTGTATGGCCTCTTTCAAATCTACATATAAATATGTTTCCCTTTCTTGTCTTCTTTTCTTCAATGTTTTTCTATCATGATTGTAGGGTATCTTGAATACATATTTTCTTGGTGTCAAGTAAAAAAAGTTGTTACTCGTTGTTCATGTTTTTATTTCAACTTATTTTGTATTTTAATGACCAAATTATCTCTATCTATCAACCCAAACATTTGAATATTGTCATAGTTATTCAAATTAAACCCAAATGTTTCACAAGAAGGATAAAAAATATTTTTTGTCAATTCCATTTAACTCGGTGTAAATTTATTTAAATTAGTTTTAGTTTGAAAAAGAATTCCCTTTTCTCTATTCCATACTTCTAGTTGGAATTGAATGGCATCTTCATGTTCATCCTTATCATAGGCAAGTATTATTCCAATCAGAAAATATTCCTTTACCTGATGTAGTGCTAAACAAATATATATCTACATGCATGTTTGATGGACTAAACGATTCAAAATACCAACCAACAAGAGTAATTTTTCCACCTCCATAAAATGGAAGATGTTTATGTGGATTCAATTTGAGTGTTGGTAGTTTAAATATTACTCTATCTAAATTCTCTTAGAGTGAGACCTTCTTCTACCTTTTATCCATATTCTCTTTACATGAGGCTTTCTTCTAAATTTTAAGTGGAGGAATTGGGTTTTCACCTGAAGGCATTCTACAAAGCAATTGAAATGATTTAAATATTGATATTTTGTAAAATAAAATTTACATATTACATCGGTTCATGAAATTTTTTTGTCATTAAGTAGTGAATAAATATATATCAGCAAATTCTAATTCTAAAATACATTAAAAACACATATTAAATATTCATAATAAATACATTAACTTGCACTTAAAATCTTTAGGTATGACTAAACTAAACATAAATTATGTGCACCATCCAATATAATTTGATGGGCAAAGGAATCCACAAACATTTATTTCAAAGGAGAAAGATGAAGGGAAGTATCTTTCTAATATGTATAAAAATTCCCATACACATGTACATTCAAGGTATCTCCTAGGAGATACCTTTCAATCATGCACAAGAGTGAATTTTTCTTACAAGACATCTCATAGGAGATACCTTCAAGTTAACCATGATGGTATTAAAATTGTACTTCAAGGCATTTGAAGGAATATCCTAGTGGACACCTCAAAGGGTGATGTCATACATTCGAAGGGAAATAGAATGTATCTCTTAGTAGATATTTCTTCTCCTTGAAAGTACTATTGGTTGATAACTTGATAACTCGAAGGATTATAATTTATCAATGATTTTTCTCTATGGGTTTTTTGTATTGGCCTCTAGTTTCAAAAATTTTGTTCAAATATTTTATAGGCTTAGTCATAACATAAAACCCAACTATCAATTCTCAACTACTAAAATTACTCTATACATGGCGAATAAATAAAAATACTTCTTGATACTTGCTAAGGATACCCACCAGCTAAACTAACTAGATATGAACTATAGGTAAAGTATGAAACATGTGAATGTTGGGAATTTATAAAGAACTAGAATTGATTGCAAAAGGATATATACATGATATTTTAATTCTATTAGATATATTTTTTTCTATAAAAAGTCTAAAATAATTCAATGTCTTAGCAAATCATACTTGAAGTGGGATAAGTGTTTCAAAAAAAATCAAAAGAATCATTTATTTAAAAAAAAATTCCACTAAACAAGTTTGAATGACACATTCCCTTTAGGTATTTTGGGGTGGGAAAAATCTACAAAATAATTCCATATTATTGGGAAGATGTAAATTCTTTATTTGTTTCATACTTTTTGTTTGCCCCAAAAAGATCGAAGGGAATTTACCCTTTGATAAAAGTGCAAAGGTCTGATTTCATAGACAAAAGAACTAAGTCCAATTCTTTTAAGAAAAGTGTAAGGTATATTCTTTTCATAATTTTTAGCTATGATAAAAAGTCTGAAGGTCACTTGCCCTTTAGGCATTTTGCTTGTGCTAAAAAATCCTAAAATAAAAATCTAAATTCTCTGAAAAAAAACCTTTAATGCATTTTTAATATGGAAGGCACTATTGGTTAATATTTTAAAGGCCCCTATAGTACCTTTATTTTATCTCCTAGGAGATACCTTTAAAACATGCAAAATGTTGGATTTCCACTTCAAGGTATCTCCTAGGAGATATATTTCAAATAAGGACAAGAGTCAATTTTTCCTTCAAAGAACAAGTGTAATTTGCGTTTACATGGAAGGGACTACTAGGTAATACTTTGAAGGCTCTTATAATATATTCAAGGTATCTCCTAGTAAATACCTTTCAAATATACACAAGATTGGATTTTATCTTGAAGGTATTTCCTAGGAGATACCTTTCAAATATGCACAAGAGTGCATTTTGCCTTCAAGGAACAAGTGGAATTTTAATTTACATGGAAGGCACTAAAGGGTGATATCCCCATTTCAAAAAAATGGTGGGTCCCTTCCTATTTTTCAATGGATAATGACATAGCACCAATGACAAAAAGACCTGAACTACTCATGGATAAGCATGGAGATGACACGTTTCAAGTTTATACTTATAAAAAATTGGAACTTCTTTGGCAATGTTGACCATGGGGATACCACGTATAAATTAGAAACTCCTCCTTAGGAAGTCAAGAATTTATATATAAAATTTAGTATTAAGGAACCACATTTGCCAATTAAATGGCTTAGTGGGCCAAATTTATATACCAACTAACCAATAGCATTGCTTAGAGGTCTGACTTAGAAGGAAATTGCTTTGAAGAGCACAGGGCTACAACATGTCGAGTTAGTGCTACATTGGAGTCAAATGAGAGAGTCTTCAAGGTGGTTGAGTGTTAGGCTACCACGTGGAAGAAGTGAATAGAGGCTAATACTTAGGCAAATTTTTGAAAGGTGCCCTAAGAAAGGAAGAGCTTGAAATCAAAACTGCTAGAAGGTGCAAAGGAACTATTAGCTACATCAAGCAAGTTTGAAGCCAAATAATGTGTATTTTAATCCATAGTTCTTGGTGACTCATAAGGGCATCAACCTATGAATGAGAGAACCAAAAACTCTAGTATGTATACAAATCAAGGTAAATTTTAAAAATAGGAGGAAGGCTCAAGAACCTACAATTTTTGAAGAGTTTCTTACAAAGGTGCCCACTCTTCCTCCTTGAGTTGGGTATTCTTATGTGATGATAGTTTTAAATCACTGAGACTACAATTTCATAAAATATTTCAAACTCTAAAACACTACAGATCATAAAGGAGCATAAAGCATGAATTAAGATCTATAATGAAATCAAATATTGATACTATAGAAGCTAAAGAAAAGAGATAATAGATAGATAGTTTCCCATGCAAATTGACATAAAATATAACATCATCTACTTTGTTAGATTGAGAAATAAATACAGAAGGCCTTTAGGGTACATACAAAACATCCAATCACACCTATTAAGGTCAAAGAATGAGAATATACTAACTGTTATTACTTCTATTCTATTATAAATAGTGGTATACTTGATCCAAAACTCAAAAGTTTTTATTGATAGATAATTAAAAAATATGAAAATAACACAGTAACAATGATTTCTCTAAGAAGAGATGTTTTATTACTCAAGCTTACAAATACAATCATATACTTATCTCTAAGAAGAGATGTCTAAATTCATTTTTGGGTTATATATTTACTTATACACATTTTGAAGGTATAAGGATGTGGAAGGTCACCAATCTCAAGGGAGATGAAGTGGTTCAACTACCATGATTCACAACAATATAGAATTCGATGAATTTCTATTTTTAGAAACATACTATTTTTAGACTACACTACTAAAATTGAAATTTGCGGCACTTCCATTAGGTTTTCAATGGTCAAATCCCATCAAGAGAAGATTAATACCATCTCAACATGTTCTCCTCATTATTATATTTCCAATGGTTAAAATGGGGAGTCAATCAGATCTATGGTATAAAAGTTATGGCTCCTAAAAGTTTCATCATCAATTGGGGTAGAACTATCACCTGAATTGTTTCTTGAATTATTCTTCCCTCTTTGAGAAGTAATGGTCCCTATTACATCACTATTCCTCATCAGGTGTGGTAGTTGTGTCTTAATTTTATTCTCTATGAGCCACTCACCATGGTGGCTATGTTGGCCCCTTTTGACCACCTGATAAAGCATAATAGAGTGTCCTCTTATTTTCTTCATCTAGGTGTCCACAATTTGATCCTCCTCCACTAGAGCAAAACTCTATGGATTAAGGTCATCAATGTCTATTTGTTTTGCTATGAATAAATTATCTAATAGAGGTGGATGATATGGTTTGAGGAGCTCCATCTTAAATATTAGATGCAGACCAAGGTTGGCTGGTAGGATCAACTCAAAAGAATTTTGTCCAAATTTTTTGGTGATGGTGTAGGGACCATATTAGAGAGGCTAAATTTTTCTATGTGGGCCTGCAATTCATTCCTTTTAAAGATACAACCAAACCTTTTCACCCACAAAAAAATGGTGTGCAATCCTATGTTTATCATAGAATTGATTATACTTTTGATTCATCTTCTCTAAGATGTCATGAACTGACTACTAGATGTTCTAGATTTATTCATTGAACTTTATTGATTTTTCTAAATTAGATCCCCCATGAGGTGTGTATTCCATGGTGGAGAATGGAGTGGCTATATAAATCAGTGTCATGGGTTGAAACATGATTCATACTTAAAATGTAATGTGCTTGGTCGAGCTATGTAGGGCATGATTGTATCCATGTTGTATGAAAATAATCCCCTCATCCCATATGCATGGATGTTTGGATTGATACACCCAAATCATGTGAATAATTAGGTGGTTCATCACTTCTATATGACCATCAGTCTATAGATGGAATGATATGGACTTCATCAAATTGGTATCCATCATCTTCCATAGAGTGGATCAAAAGATGTTCAGGAACCTTATATCTCTATCTGAGATAATGGAGTTGGGGAGACCAAAATGGAGTCATACATGACTAAAATATAGTCGAATAGTTTATTCAATAGATATATATTTATTTAAAAGTAATCATGATAGCCATATTTGAAAAATTATCAACAACAAAAAAATATAGTCCTTTCCATGTTTTCAAGTGGGAAAACCTGAAAGAAAATCCATTGAGATAGATTTGCATGGCCTGGTTGGTTCTAGCAATAACGTGTACAATCCTTGATTCTTATTTGTTGGCTTGGCTATCACACATGGGGTGAAAGAGTTGAGGTGACTTTCCACATCCTTCCATATATGGGTCTAGTAGAAGTGGTTTTGAAGAACTACCAATGTATTCTCTACACCAAAGTGCCCAAGTATCTTGCTAAAATATGCTTCCCATATCATCTTCTATTGCTTTATAGCTGGAACATAGATGTGCCCCATGTGATAGAGGAAATTATCTTGAAAATAGAGATTAGAGACATGCTTCTCTTCTTAAATCACCTAAAATATATCAGCAAAGGTAGGATCTACTTCATATATAGTACCCCAAGTGGCAGTCTCATGTTTTTACAAGTCAAGAACTATTGTGAGTGTAGTAATTGGTGGGTGGCTCAAATAATCTATGGCTATATTTGAGCTCCCATTTTTGTGTTTGATTATCAGATAGAATTACTAGAAATGTGTGGCCCACTTTTTATGCCTCTCATTTCATAGTTTTCTCCACATTTGGATGAATTTTTATGGTTTGTGGTTAGTGTGGATGACCATCTCTTTCCCCAAGATGTAGTTTTTCTATTATTTGTAGGCTTGCACAATGGCATAGAGTTCCTTGTCGTATTTTGGGTATCTCCTAACTATATCATTGAAATTTTCACTATGATATGCAATAGGATGTTCATGTTGCATGATGATAGCTCCCATGGCATATTTAGATGCATCTGTCATGAAATTGAAAGGTTGGTGCAAGTCTGGTAAGGCAAGACTAGGGGCTAAATAAAGTTTGTTCTTCAAATTCTCAAATTTCCTTTATTGTATTTTGCCCCAATACAATGTAACTTTTTCTCCTCTTTTAGTCACTTGGGTTAGTGTCCAAGAACAAACCTACAATATAAATTTTCAAGACCTAACAAGTTGTGAAGTTCTATAAGGGTCCTTGGTGTAGGCCATTTTTGAATAACCCAAATCATCTTTAGATCCATACGAAACCCCTCCTCATTCACAACATACCCCAGGTACTAATTTTTTCATCCTAAATGTGCACTTATCAAGATTTGCATATAAATTGTTCTCCTAAAGAGTTTGAAGCACCTTACATACATGTTTCAGATGTTCTTCCCATGTTCCACTATAGATGAGTATGTCATCTAGGTAGACAACCATGAATGAGTTAGTGAAGGGTCACAAGATGTCATACATCATCCTCATGAAGGTTATAGGTGTGTTAGTCAAGCCAAAAGGGATAACCAACCATTTGAAGATCCCCTCCTTATATTTGAATGGAGTCTTCAAGACATCAATGGGATTGATGGAAATTTGTGATAACCAAATTTGATATCAATTTTGGTGAAATTTGCACCATGAAGATGGTCCAGTAGGTCATCAATATTGGGGAGGGGGTATTGATTCTTCATAGTGATTTTATTTAGGGCTCTATTATCAATGCAAAGCCTCCATGTTTCATCTTTCTTTGGTATCGAGACAATTGAGCTTCCACAGGGTGAAGAGCTTGGCCTGATGTGACCCTTTTGAATCAATTCTTGTATCTACCTTTTTATCTCATCATTCTCCAAAATTGAACTATGATACATAGTACTATTAGGAAAAGGTGATCTTGGGATCAAATAGATAGAATATTTTGCCTAGCAGTGAAGTGGAACTCCCATGGGTTATTTAAATAAGTCATCATATTCTCCCATGATTTATCCCATCCACTTCTATTATTATGTTGATTGTGTAGTTAGGACTGCAACATCAGCCTTCTTGGATCCCTGTGGTTTGACCACCATGATAATGAATTGCTTTGTCTTATCCACCAATCTCTTACATTTCTTGGAACTAATTAGGGAGATAGATGTGGGATGTGGTACCTTTGGTACCTTATAGCACCATGTTCCAAGAGTGAGGGTGATTCTTCAAGTTCATGATTCATAGATGCCATGTTGATCATATATGAATGGATAACCAAGGAGTACATCACAACCATCTAGATTGACCACATCACATAAGATGTCATGTTGGAAAGGTTTTATTACATATGAAATTAGAGACTAATGGGTGACACAGGGGTCTCTCTCTGGGCTCAACCATCCAATATTGTATGGCTTTGGGTGAGGCTTCATAGATAGATTTATATTTTTCACAAATTTATTAGAGATTAAATTCTTTTGACTCCCACTATAAAGAATGAAATGCAAATGCTTACCTTTTACCCATAATTTAGATTGAAACATCCTTTCCTTGTCATCTGGCCTTTCATTATAGGTCTATGATGAATAAATGATGGTATCAGGCTTAACATCTACAATATCTTCATCATAATATTTGAATTTAGGGTGTGTATGAGGTAGAGTAGTATATTTCAAGTATTTTGACTCCAAAAGTAGTGACTTGATGGCTCAACATTGTTTTTTGGAGTGAGTTCCAATTTTTTGGTAATCACACCATTTCCCAGTCTTCCCTTTCTGGAGTTTCTTATCTTGGAAATCCTTTTTCCTCCAATTTTGGCATCATGTTTGACCTTATTAACACTTTTCCATTTTTAAGGTTGACTCTTCATATTATTTCTTTCATGCTTCTGCTCAAACTTCACTATAAACTTGTATGCCTCACTGAGGGTTTCCAAATTAAAGAGTTTCATTTCCCCCAATATATAACATTGTAGTCCACCATGATATTTGAGAGTCTTATGTTTATCCCTTCCTTGGATGCCCAATCTCATAGATAGAGAATGAAAAATATTATTGTAATCTTGAATAGGTTGGTCCTTACTTTGGCGAAGTTGTTGCCACTATATGTACAAATCATCATATGCTCCAATGGGATCCTATTCTTCCTTTATCACTTCCATGAAATCATCCCAGGTAGGTTCCACCTCAAGGCCAACTTATTTTTTATTTAACCTCTTTTGTACACTTCCCACCATGTTTTTATGGGCAATGATGCTTTCAAAAGAGCAAAAGTGATTTTTTTTCTCCATCAATGAATTTATTTACATAAAAGTAGGAAGATAATTGATCCAAACAATTTTATACTACATCACCCTTGATTTTTCATTCAAATGTATAGACATCAAAATTGACCTAAACCTTAAAGGGTATTGTGGCACTGAAAGGATGTTCCATGGATGAGGAGGTAGGAAGTGCGGATGAGAAGCCAAAATTTCCCATGAAGATTTATTAGAGAATTTAGGCAAATTGTTACAACATCTATGATTGTTGTCATTGAAGGTATTCATTCACCATATCCTCGAAGGGATTGTATGTCTCAATGCCATCCACCATTTGAGGTTGTTTGGAAAGAATAGGTGGATAGTTTGGAAAATTTATTGTTTTCCACCTAAGCTTCTTATAACCTGACCTCATCCTTGGGATCATACACTCTCAAGACAAATTGCTATGATACCATTGATCCAAAACTCAAAAGTTTTGATTGAAATATATTTCAAAAACATGAAAATAACATAATAGCAATGATTTCTCTGAGAATATACGTTTTGTTACTCAATATTGCAAATACAAACATATGTTTATCTCTAGGAAGAGATGCCTAATTTCATTTTTGGGTTACATCTTCATTTATTCTCATTTTTAAGGTAGTAAGAGGATGTGGAAGGTCACCAATATTGAGTAATATGAAGTGGTTTGACTTCCATGATTTACAACAATATAGAATTTGAGGAATTACTATTTTTATAAACTTACTATTTTTAGACTACACTACTAAAATTAAAATATTAGGCACTTATATTAGGTTTTAGAGGGTTAATACCTACCAAGAAAATATCAATTCCATCTCACTATTTTCTCCTCATTCGTATCTTTCTAGTAGTTCAAATGGGGAGTCAATCGAAGCTATGATGCAAAAGTTATGGCTCACAGAAGTTCCATCATCAATTAGGGTAGAACCATCACCCGACTTGTCACCTAAATTATTGCCTAGGTCAATACTAGATGATATTTTGAAGGCCCTTATAATACCTTCAAGGTGTCTCCTAGGATATTCCTTTAAAAAATTAAAAATATTTCATTTTCCTTTCAATATATCTCCTAGGATATACCTTTCCAATAGGCACAAGAGTGGTTTTTTCCTCCAAGAAACAACTAGAATTTTCCTTTATACAAAAGGCATTACAGAGGGATATTTTGAATTCCCTTGTAATACGTTAAATTTATATCCTAGGATATACCTTTAATAAATGGACAAGAGTGGATTTTCCCTTCATGGTATCTCTTAAAAGATACATTTTAAATAGGGACAAGAGTAGATTTCTCCTTCAATGAACAAGTGCAATTTTCTTTTACATAGAAAGCACTACTAGGTGATATTTTCAAGGCCTTTATAATACCTTAAATTTATCTCCTAGGATATACCTTTCTATTGGCCATATTTGACCCACATACCAATCATGTGCCATGTTACTAATAGTCCTAATGTAGATAAAAAATTAGAGTTCCTGATTGATCAAATGATCAAAATGATCTAAACTAGCTCTAGATAGAATGAGTGGAATGAAGAAACCATGAATCTCACAAATATTTTTAATCACTTTAGGTTAACCTAAAGTGTAATTCATCAATTTCTAAATATTGGTCTAGAGTTATAGAGACCACATAGAGTGCTCAGGACAAGTATGATAATATGTGTAATTCATCTAGTCCACTCATAGCATCTAGAGCTTGTCTAAAGGTTTGGTTTCAGTGGTAATGAAGTTGAGTAGGCATTATCATGGTGATAGATCTCATACATGTGGAAATGTCGAGAAGAAACAATCAGATGAGTCTATTCATTTTAGAGTATAGTTCATATGTGCCAAGTTAAAGCTCACATGATGAAACACAAAAGAGGATATGTATGTTCAAAGTTGGATCTTAATGTATAATTTTCTAAGTTTCCATACTTAGATATTTTAGACCAGACCATCATCAAGATGTCTTACAAGATCAAATGAAGTAGTCAAATCTAGCATTTTACAAAAATCACGTAGAAAGCTCAAAAGGCCAAAAAATTAAAAGGTTTTGTTCTTTTCAACATTAGGTCCATTCCTTACAAGTTTGGTGTCCTCATGATCTTTGAACTTCAAGTTATAAAATCATAAATTTGGTTAATAAATGGTAGATGTCTAAACTAACATCATTTTTAAGACCTATCAAGCGACCTTTTAGATTTAGAATCCTTGGTGAGAGCCTAAAAAGGAACATGTAGTTGATAAGTGTCAAGCACGTATGAGTTTGATTAAGTCAAATGGTCAAGAAATCATAGGAATGAATGAAAAACCAATATCAAGGTAATGGGCCCAAAAGATCCACATTCTGCATTTAATCAAATTTCAAAAATTTGATGGAGTGAAATAAAGTAATAAAGGTCAATAATCTAGGTCAATTGCTTAAAACCAATTGTAAAGGGATGAGCTAGGACATTTGATGAAAGTAGATGAAGTAGAATGGACCCAACTTGACAGGTAAAGCCAAAGGACCTAAACTTAGGTCTGACCCAAGTTGGTAGAAAAAATAAAGGATTAGAGCTATATGTGGATTCATATCAGACTAGACATCGAATAGAGTCCTATATACATATATAAAACTATAGGATAACCAATATCCTTAGATTGGTTTTCACCTATATTTATTTTAGTCTAGGATCTAAGGCATAAAGTAGATATATGATTAATGAAAAGATCATCCTAAGACATCTCCTCAACAAACCTCTACTCAAAATAGACATGATGTGTCCTTGGTAGTTTGATGATATGAGTATTTTATCTTCATAATGAGATCAAGTGGAATATACAAAGAAAAAGCACTTGGGGAATTGGAAAATGCATTTACAAAATTCATTACAAGTAAGATCACATATATCTTATTCATAACGAATTACTCTTACTGGACCAAAAGCCTAGTGAAATATCTGTTAAAAGTTGATAGCCCATTGATTATCATGAACAATGTGCTCCCCATTTATATCTCTTTCTTCCCCTTCTTCTATATTATCCATTTATTTCCATTTTGTAAGGGTTTCTTAAAATTTAAACCTTTTTATCTTTCTAAGAGATGTGACATTCCTTGAGATACTGCAAAGTATATTCAACTAGATTAAGCTTGACCTTATCAAGAATTTGTAAGAACTACCTCTTGATGTAATACGGACTTTCTTTATCTATATTTTTCTTTGAAAATGTGTTTGGAATGATTTTCATTATGGCATTATGTGAGGAAGAATCATCCCCATCCATGGTACTTTTTTACTATGTTTAAGGATTTTTCAATGCTATGTGTAGGTCTAGATTAGTGTTTCATTTTGAACCTCTTCTATGAAATAGTTATGCAAATTATCCTGATCTTAAGGTTGTGTAAGCTAATATTGTCTTCTATTGATCTAGTGTGTGTTCAAGCTTATGGGATTTTCCCTCTAAATTTTGGTGCATCATTTGGTTAACTTTATTATGAGCCCTTATTCTATTTTTATCCCCTTTCCTCAAGAAGCATTAGTTTATCAATAGTCTTAGGTGAGCATTAAAGATGAAACTAGCTTATTCTAGAGGTTTAGCACCAACATAGGTCACCCACAACCTAGGGTTGTCCCAATATTATAATCTTAGTTGGAGAGATCCTGCAAAACCCTCTCTAAGGGTGAAAATTTAGCCTATAGTAATTTGTAGAATGCTTGGTGGGACTCAAGTCCAAAAAAGTGGAAATACTTTTTGTGTTTCACTTCTCTATATCATCATCAAGAGGTAGGTTTTAAAACATCAATGACAACTCTAAGCATTGATTAGATGGTTATGTAGCCTAACCAAGTCCTTAATAATCATAATCTGACATGTACAATTAGTCATATTTTGATAATTATGCTTATTCTCTACCTTAGCTTCACACTTATTAGGTATATAATGTTTATGTGTTCACCCTAAGAGGCCCTCAAATAGCCTATCAACCTTTTCATAAACCTTGTCCCTATCCTCCCCTTACACCCTTTCCTAGTCAATAACATGTAGTCATCCCATCATGGATCTTCTCTAAAACATTTGACCTTGGCTATGTTTTGCCCTTGCTTATAATGCCACCCTCTCCTATAACAATCCAAAATGAAGTAAAAGTGTCTATTCGATACTCATTTCCATCATGGAAAATAGTCCATAAGGGCATAAAAAATGAGGAGGTATCAATTAAATCAGTCCAAGAGTTAGTCCTACTAGAGGAAGGGTTAGTTGTACCAAAAAAAATCAAATAACCATAACTCAGATCAATGAGATTGGTGGATAAGAGTTTCAAGACTCTATCCTCTATTCAAGATCCACTTAAAAGATAATTCAACATACATAACTAGAAGGAAACACTCCTAGGTTAAAATTAGGGTGATATTGTTCACCCTCTCACCATAAAAGAGGATGTTGATGAGAATCAAGAGGATAACCTTCATGAACCTAGTGTGGAAGTCAAGATTAGTTCAAACAATGAAGATCTTGAAGAGTTATGTAGGCATTTGTGCTCAAATTTATTGAGTCATCCCATCAAGAATGTGAAGTCATCCCATCAATGATTTTCTCTAAAACCTTTGACATTGGTTATATTTTTGCCTCACTTAGAAGGCCACCGTCTCTTATAATCATATAAAAAGAAGTAAAAGTGTCTATTAGATACTCATTTACATCATGGAAAACAATCTATAAGGGCATAAAAAAGAGGAGGTGTTAGTTGAAGCAATCCAAGAGTCAATCCTAGTAGAGGAAATGTTAGTTATAGTAAAAAAGAATCAAACAACCATAGATCAACTCAATGAGATTGATGTATAAGAGTTTTTGGACCCTCTCCTTAGTTCAAGGGCCACTTAAAAGAGCATCCAACATAGCTAGCTGGAAATATACTATCCCAAGTTACAATCAAGGTGAAATTATTCACCTTTCCACCATAAAAGAGCATCTTGATGAGAAGCAAGACGACAACCTTCATGAACCTAGTGCGTATGTCAATATCATATTATATATATTATATTAGCTTTTATGATTTTCTCTAAGTTCCCTTGTACACATTTGTTTAGTAGGTTAGTTGTTCTTTCATTCCTATATTTTCTTGCATGCATTTGCCTTTGTTATTTTGTTTTAGTCCTTATTGTTTCAAGAGGAATTTATAGAAAAGAGGTAGCCTTGCATCATCTTAATGATCAGATCAATTGTATATAAGTGACTTCATGCCAAATGGATTAAATTACACAAAATGAACTAGGTTCTCAAACATAGCAAAAATGCTTCCCTATGAGTCACCAAAAATGTTGGCCATATTTGTCCCACATACCAAGCATGTGCCCAATTTCTAATGGTCCTGATGCAAGGAAAGAGGTAGAGTTATTGATTGATCAAATGATCAAAATGGTTTGAATTAGCTCTAGATTAAATCATTGGAACTGAGAAATCATGAATCTTACAAATATTTTGAATAAATTTAGGTTAACCTAAAGTGTAATTCATCAATTTCTAAAGATTGGCTCAGAGTTTTAAAGACCCTATAGAGTGCTCAGGATAAACATGGGAGCACATGGAATTCATTTGGTCCACTCATTATATCTAGAGATTGTCCAGATGTTTTGTTCTAGTGGAAAGAAAGTTGATTAGGTAATTTTATGACACTAGATCTCACATATGTGGTAGTCTCTAGAAGAAATAATCATATGGGTCTATTCCTTTTGGAGTCTAGATCATATGTACAAAGTTATGGTTTACATGATGATGTGCAAAAGAATATATGCATGTTCAAAGATGGATCATAATGTAAAATTTGCTAACTTTCTATACTTAGCCATTTTAGACCATAAAATCATCAAGACATCATGTAGGATCACATGAACTAGTTGAATTAAACAACTTAAAAAAGCACATAGAAAGCTTAGATGGCTAGAAGATCAAAATGTTTTTTTCATTTCAGAATTATGTCCATTCTATAAATTCTTGGTGTACTCATGATCTTTGCAATTCATGTTATAAAACTGTAAAGTTGGTCAATAAATGGTAGACATGTATGCAAATGTCATCTTTAAGACCATTAAAGTGATCCTTTGGTTTTAGAATCCTTGGTGGGAACCTAACAAAGAACACACATATAATAATTTTGAGGCATGTGGGAGCTCGAGCAAGTTAAATGGTCAATAAATACCAGGAACTGATGAGAAATCAAATTGGGGTAGTGGGTACCAAAGATCCTTGATCTACATTTAATTAGATTTAAAAAATTTAATGAAGTAAAATAAAGTCAAAAGGGTCAATAATTTGGCTTGATTGCTTACATCCAATAGTGAAAATGGATCCAACTTGACAGGTAAATCCAAAGGACCCAAACTCAGGTTCAACTTGTGTTGGTATAAAATGTAAAGGAGTAAAGCTTGATGTAGACTCATATGAAATGAGACATCGAATAAAGATTTCTATATATAACTCTAAGGAAACTAATATCCTTATATTGGTTTTTACCTATAGTTATCTCCATCTAAGATATATGACATAGATCAGATATATGGTTAATGAAAATATCATCTCAAGTCATATCTTTGATAAACCACCACTTAGAATAGACATGACATGTCCTTGGTAGTTTGAAGATATGAAGATTTTATATTTGTAATGAAATCAGGTGAAATATACAATGCAAAAGGACTTGGGGAATTACAAATGTAGTTGGAGCATTCATTTCTTGCAAGATCATAACTTGTCACTTTTGGAAAACTCTTATCTTCTAGTGCAGCTTGTTCAACCAATGGAATGATTCAAAGGTTATTTGGGCAAATCATGAATATCTTGTTCATAATGACTTATCCTGATTAGACCAAAATCCTAGTGAAATATCTCTTGAAAGATGACATCTCATTTATTGTCATGAACAACATGTAAGGGGTTATCTCTCTCTCTCTCTCTCTCTCTCTCTCTCTCTCTCTCTCTCTCTCTCTCTCTCTCTCTCTCTCTCTCTCTCTCTCTCTCTCTCTCTCTCTCTCTCTCTCTCTTCCACTTCTCCAATATTATCTCTTTCTTTCCTTTGTGTAAGGGGTTCTCATATTTTAAACTTTTTTCATTTTTTTGAGAGATGGGACATTACCTAAGATATTTTAAAGTATGTTTAACTTGACTAGGCTTGACCATGTCAAGTATTTGTAATAACTAACTCTTAATGCAATAAGGACTTTCATTACCTATATTTTTCCTTGAATCTATGTTTGGCAAGCTATGCATTATGGCATTGTGTGAAGGAGAATATTCCTCATCCATGGTATTTATTTATAACATTTTTTAGGAAGTTTTCAATGTTGTTTGTAGGTCTATATTAGTGTTATATTTTGAACCTCTTTTATGAAATAATTATGCAAATTAGATTGATCTTAAGGTTATGTAAGCTAGTATTATCCTCTGTTGATATAGTGTGGGTTTGAGATTATGGGAGTTTTCATCTTCAATTTAATCCATTGCTTGGTTAAATTTCTTAGCATCCCTTCCTCTCTTTTTAACCCCATTCCCCATGAATCATTAGTTTAGCATTAGTCTTAGTTGAGCATTAAAGAGGAAACCAACCTACTTCAGAGGTTCAGCCCCAACATAGGTCACCCATAGCCTGAGGTTATCCTAATATTATAAGATATTTGGAGAGATCTTGATTAAACATATACAAGGGCAAAAATTAATCCTATAATAATTTCAAACATGGATAAGAGTGGATTTCCCCTTCAAGGTATCCCCTAGGAGACACCTTTTAAACATGTACAATATTGGATTTCTCCTTCAATGAATAAGTGGATTTTTTATTTACAGGGAAGACACTATTGGGTGATATTTTGAATGCCTTTATAATAAAATTAAGGTATATTTTATTAGATACCTTTCAATCATGAATAATATTGGATTTACCCTTCAAGGTATCTCCTATGAGATACCTTTCAAAAAGGCAGAATAGTGGATTTCTCCTTCAAATAACATGTGGAATTTCCTTTACATGGAAGGAACTAATGGGTGATATTTTTAAGGCCACTATATTAACTTAAATTTATCTCATAGGATATGCTTTTAAAAAATTCAAAAGAGTATATTTCTGCTTCAAGGTATCTCCTAGGAGATACATTTCAAAGCAGGGACAAGAGTGGATTTTTCCTTCAAGGAACAAGTACAATTTTCATTTACATAAAAGGCACTACTCGATGATATTTTGAAGGAACTTGTAATAACTTAAAGGTATATCCTAGGAGATACCTTTAAAACATGCAAAATAGTGTATTTTCCCTTCAAAGTATCTCCTAGGAGATACCTTTCAAACAAGAACAAGAGTGGATTTCTCCTTCAAGGAATAAGTGGAATTCTCCTCTACATAGAAGGCAATAATAAGTGATATTTTAAAGGCATTTTCAATACCTTCAAGTTATCTCTTAGGATATATATTTCAAACTTTCAAGAAATTGGATTGCCCCTTTAAGGTATCTCCTAGGAGATACCTTTCAAGAAAGCACAAAAGTGGATTTTTCCTTCAAAGAACAAGTGGAATTTTCCTTTATACTAATGGTACTAACAGGTTATATTTTGAAGTTCCATATAATAACTTCAATATATCTCCTATGATATACCTTTAAAACATGGACAATATTGGATTTTTCCTTCAA
Organism: Torreya grandis; assembly: GCA_037957365.1. Taxonomy (NCBI): domain Eukaryota; kingdom Viridiplantae; phylum Streptophyta; class Pinopsida; order Cupressales; family Taxaceae; genus Torreya; species Torreya grandis. Next base: position 1,097,065 of record JARHVA010005608.1, on the reverse strand, counting down.
GGTATCTCCTAGGAGATATAATTCAAACAAGGACAAGAGTGGATTTCTCCTTCAAGGGACAAATGCGATTTTCCTTTACATGGAAGGCACTAAATGGTGATATTTTTAAGTATTTTGTAATACCTTCAAGGTATCTCCTATGATATGCCTTTAAAACATGTAAAATATTGGATTATCCCTTCAATGTATGTCCTAGGAGATACCTTTCAAACAGGGACAAGAATGGATTTATCACATCAAGGAACAAGTGGAATTTTCCTTTACACAAAAGGTATTATTGGGTGATATTTTTAAGGCCATTGTATTAAATTCAATATACCTCCTAGGAGATACCTTTCAAACATGTATAATATTGGATTTCCCATTCAAGGTATCTCTTAGGAGATACATTTCAAATAGGGACAAGAGTGGATTTCTCCTTCAAGAAACATGTACAATTTTATTTTACATGAAAGGCACTACTTGGGGATGTTTTGAAGGCCCTTGTAATAAATTCAAGGTATATCCTAAGATATACCTTTAAAACATGCACAAGAGTGGATTTTACCTTCAAGGTATCTCCTACGATATACCTTTCAAATAGCAACAATAGTGGATTTCTCACATCAAGGAACAAGTGGAATTTTCCTTTACATGAAAGGCACCACTAGGTGATGTTTTGAAGGCCACTATAGTACCTCCAATTTATCTCCTAGAAGACACCTTTCAAACATGGACAATATCAGATTTCCCCTTCAATGTATCTCTTAATAGATACTTTTGAAATAGGGACAACACTGGATTTTTCCTTTAAGGAAAAAGTACAATTTTCCTTTTATATGGAATGCACTACTAGGTGATATTTTGAAGGCCCTTGTAGTACGTTTAGGTATCTCTTATAATATACCTTTGAAACATACACAAGAGTGGATTTCCCCTTTAAGATATCTCCTAGGAGATACCTTTCATATAGGTACAATACTAGATTTCTCTTTCAAGGAACAAATGGAATTTTTCTTTACATAGAAGGCACTACTGAGTGATATTTTAAAGGCCTTTGTAATACCTATAAGGTATCTCTTAGGAGATACATCTCAAACATGCACTAGATTATATTTTCACTTCAAGGTATCTCCTAAGAGATACATTTCAAATAGGGACAAGAGTGGATTTTTCTTTCAAGGAATAAGTGCAATTTTCCTTTATATGGAAGGGACTAATGGGTGATATTTTGATGGCCCTTGTAATACCTTCAAGGTATCTCCTAGCAGATACCTTCTAAACATACACAAGAGTGTTTTTCTCCCTTCAGAATATGGTCACTCATACATCAAATTTATGATATAAAAGACCCCTATAGATGCGTTTACAATTTTTGGTGTTGCAACCATCAACCTTTGGGCCAAGTATAAATAGTAATGGCGTTTGACTCTCAATATCAAGATCAATGAAAAAAATTGATCTAGGAAAACATAATTTGATGATTTGAATTAAAAGAAAATTTTTATATGGAAATGGTCATGTTTTCAAACATTAATGGATGAAGTGCCATGAAAGTGCCACATAGATGGCACAGGGATACCACATAAATAAAAATGAAAAATTCAATGATTTTGTGGAAACAAAAATTTGTGGATATAAATACATGATGCCAATGAAAATATAAGGTATGAAACTCACTTAAGTGAGAATAAACACTACCATTAAAGATGAAAAAAAACCCTAACACCTATAAAATCCCTAATTTAATCTTGAATTAATCATAATTGAGTTTGGGAGATCAAATCATCATGTAAGAAAGTGAATTAAGTTTAGGATCAAACTGTGCACCGGCAATGAATAATTTGAAGAAGCTTATAGCCATGGTAGCCAAAAATGATATATAGAAGGTGTAGAGCTCTATTTCACTTCAAACATAGAGGGGATAACCTTCAAAGATAGGGAATTTGATGCAATTGATTTAAACATAAGAGACAAAAATTGGTCTAATCTTTTCGAGATGATTGATGTGCTACCTACCATCACCAGGGAAAATGAGAAGAATGCATCAGTCAAGATTAGTTACTACGACTAGTTTTCATTAAAATGAAAAGCATTCATTACACTACAAGAAAACTAGAGGTACTTATTTGCATAGATGTTTTCTCCTATATTTTCAAATAATACAAGATTGAAAAGGGCATGATGGTCAATAAACATACTCATAAAATTATAGATTATATTTCTCCCATTGATTTTGAGAACTACTATAAGTTTCCCAAGCCCCAAGTAGATATAGCCACAATAAATAATTGGGATAAGGAAAATGACCTAAAGAACATCTTCACCCTATGGCTATATTTTGGGAGTTAATTATTCTCATAATTTAATGGAAACATTCCAATCAGATAATTTAGGACATGGGTCAGGATGATTATGACTTTAATGAATAGGCTATGTAGGAATCCTGCCACCACTTATGTTGAAAAAATATAGGTACCCTTTGTATATTTTATGGTTGATAAGGAACTAATTCCTCCTATTGGTGATGTTGTTAGCACATATTTGTGTAGGAATATTTTTGTAGTCATGGAAAGGACTAGGAATAAACTATACATTATATCCTACCTGTTAGATGCCCTCCTTACCACTATCAAGATCCCTAACATTAGAGGATGGTCCCCTAAAGGGACACAAACAATGTCCCAATTTAACTCAAAATTGCACATATTTAATTATAGGGACCACATTCATTTCATGTATGATTATGTCTATCAAACATTGACTAAGGCCACAACTAGAAGCCCAATTGTAAGAATTAGTCCTTTGGTTAAAAAGTTAACTAAATCCATCAGTGACATATGGTTTTACCTAGATTTCATAATCATTATGATTTAAGGGAATTAATACACCACACTTAGGCTACCATTCCATCTGTCAAACAAGTTAGTTAAGTAAGAGGTAGTATACTAGATATGTAATGGTAAAGATGGTGTGTGTAATATCAAGAGAAAGGGACTACTACATACCTTACTTGTGACCATTAATAGGACTATATTTAAAAAATGGGAAAATATTTAGGTTGCTTATAGATATAAAGCCTATTTCAAACTATAACATGATGAAATAAGATAGTGGGATCCCCAAGGAAGAGTAATGGGGTACTTGAAAGTATAAATGATAAGTGTGACATATGAACATCTACCTGGTGTTTATGACTCAATATACACAAAGGATTCATCTTTCACATAAGTGTTGGATGGAATAAGAAAACACAATAATAAGCCAAAAGTTAGGTTGTTAAGAGAGTAGAAGCCAAATGAGGATGTATGATAGATGGGACCTAGGTAGTACCATTTACTACCATGTCCATCTTCTAGACCCTCTCTACCATAGCCATAGATAGAAACATAAAGGCCTAAATTTTAGATTAACCATAGACCTGAAGAAAGGAGACCTAGTGAGCTTGAAGAATCAAGATCACCAATTGAATTCATTGACATAGTGGCAATGGATCCTAAAGAAATAATAGAATATTCCTTAAAGATATTGTATAGTACTTATGAATCAGATGAATAAGAATATCAAGATGAAAATATAGAGAAACATAAGGGGAAATAAGTATCATTTGACTTAATCCCTATTGCTACCCCACCAAAGAGAAAAGTTGAGCTAGCTTTAGTTTTGGTAGGAGGCAAGAATCCTAAGTCAACCTTCACCCATCCTTTGAATGAGGTCAACCTTTTTAGTGAGGAAAACCCAATTCATGGTCTGACCATTCTTGAATGCTTTATCTATGGCAAGTTGCAGAAGATTCATACCATGCAACATCCTTGGGTTATTACAAAATATGTCAATATACATGTGCATGATGAGCTCAATCCATGGATTATATATTTGCAAAAGGAATAACAAAATATGATGGTTTCCCCTGAAGAATCAAGTGGGAAAAAAATGGAGATTCTAGTTCCAAAGGTAATTGAATTTTTTGTTTGTGTTAAGTTTGAACCAACCATAGCTAGACTATAAAGACTCACTGAGAAGAAAGCGATGGCTGGGGGAGAAGAATTCACTTTCAAGAAAGTGTAACTATTTGTTGGATTGATTCCTATTGAAGGGTAGAGACTGAGTGAAAACCCCATATTTTCAAAAAATGTGCTTCAATTTGCTCAAGCACAATCATCTCAATTGTAGGTTACCATCAAAGCCTTAAATTAGCAGAGGGATAATCTACAACAACAAAAGGAAAATTTAAATAAGCTATATTTTCAATTCTTGATGTCATGATTAAGATGTTTGAAGCATCCCTCTATGACATGTTTGAATCCTTAAAGTCAACAAGGTCTATACAAAACATATAGATCCAATAGGATCTAGCAGCAAAATGCTTAGTCAGACAGTGGAAGAATTCAAAGAACAATGTAAAGGAATTAGTCAACATCTGTGTACAAGATTAAATTCTTGGTTTCAATACCATCAACCTAGCTCACTTAAATAAAACCATCAGATTGATTACAGACAATATCCATGGTTTGAGTACATGGACTAAGAGCTTGAAAAGAGTCCTTGGAAATGATAAGGAGCTATTAGATATGATAAGAAAATTTATAGGGAATCTTATTACTAAAAAATAATTATCAACCCCATGGGTCTCATAATATATGAATAATTCAAGTACAGGATGCCTTGGTCATCGAGGAAAGAAGGAGAAAAATCCCAGGCAAATATGGGATAGACAAAAATAGGGTCAAGAATATCATCCTAACAACAGAATAAATTATTATTGAGGTAAATAGAATTAAGGAGGCCTTAGGAATAAATTATAGTGACCTTGGAGATGTATATTATTAAAAATATGAGCTTTTCTTAGAACCAATGGTTAATTTGAGGCTTATTGATGAGCAACATCAGAAGGTAGTAGAGATACTACAACAGAAATAGGCGATTTCATCCGCACAAGGATCCCAAAGCAAAGTTATTTATGGATATTATTTTTTTATAATTTTTTTAATATTTCAAAAAATATAATATTCTTTTTGTAAAGTCATGTGCAACTTTTAAGCACGTTGTGTATAGGTCAGTCAACTTGGGAAAGTTTAGTATAGTGCAATATGTTTCATTACTATAGAAACATTTTTGAATGTAACTCTCAAGACTTGAGTTTTCATTTATTTTAATAATGTTATATTTATTTCACCTTTATAATTTCCTTATATACATTTATAATTGGTCATGTCAATCTCTACCACCTCCAAGTTAACTCAAACAAGATCTTAGTTTGGCATCAGTTAACTCTAAGTCACAACTTATTCTTATTCTTTACAAGTATTTCAATTTTATTTGAATTTTAAATCAAAAAATTACATTATATATTAAATATTAAAATATTTCATATATCCACAATAAACCTTCTATGATTTTGAAGAACTTAGCCTCAATTTATAGTAATCTTTTGCTCATTTGCATAAGTTGGAGAAAGGAGCTCATGAGTGTGCAACAAGTAATTTATTGATCATGATCAACGATGCATAGTTACACTATATTATTCATCCTAATTTTGTTTATTCTTCCATTTTATTTTAATCCCCTCTTTATATAGAGTTTTAAGGCCATCATTGAGTGACATATAAAGGAGCTAGTTACCTGAGGATTCAACATTTTCCTCAACTAATTCTCCTTCACTTGATATCATCTTTCATTATGTCGGAGGATTATTATATTATGTATTTAATATATTATATTATATTTTTCCTTATTTACAATAAAAAAAAAAATATTTTAAATTTTATTTACAAAACCTTTTTAAAGAAAATGTTTATTCATTATTTCATTGCATTAAAAAACTAGTTTCATCTTACTTTCATGCACGCATTATAAATATTAAAGAGTAGTAGTATTTAAAATAGATATATGATAAATATTTTAATATTAAAATTACATACACTCAATCAAAACCATTTTATTTCAGTTTTCATAGCACATATTTACATATATAAAAAAAACACTAACACTATTTTCCCATCGATTTAAGGATGCAAAGTATTACTTCGTTTCAACTTAGTATCCATATTTCCAAATAGTATTTTCTAAAGAACGTTGATTTCCTATCTAATACTGTAGACTCATGTAATAGAAAATGTAAACAAACATTAAGAGGAGATATTATAGGATATAGGGAGTTCATTTTGTTTTAATTGAACAAGTCCTTTTCAGGAGGAATTATGATGGAAAATTGTTAAGGTGTGTCGAATAGGCCGAAGATAAGAGGATAATACATGAAATGCATCATGGAACATCAGGGGGGCATTTTTCTGCAAATATCACAGCCATAAAGATAAGTGAGGTGGGATATTTCTAGCCCACTTTATTTGCCAAACCAAAAGAAAGTTTACACAATTTTTTTTTTTTTTTTTGCTTATTTGCATACTAAATAAATTAATTATAATTTAGAAATAATAATTTTATATTTTCATTAATTTATTCACATAATACTTAGTTACATACAAAACAATCAAAATACCAGATAACTAGCATATCAACTTGTATAGATAGACTAGATCTTGAAAATTTAGAGATTGTATTTGCGCTCATAAAATTGAATTTTAGATCTAGTTTCACATTTTTATATTCAAGATTAAAAGTTTAATAAGTTTTAATTATAATTTAATTAAAAATAAAAATAAAAATAAAAAACATCCATTATAGTTCGTGTAGGTGAAATTTTACATTCTCAAAAATAAATGAAAAATTAAAAATCATCAACTCCATTGTTAGTTGAATTTTCAATATTAACTTGTATTGCATTTACAAAATATAAAGAAAATAATAAAAAATAAAATTATATTTCATTTATTTTATTTTTAAGAACTTTTATTTTAGTAATTAGTGTTGTTTTTTTCAATTTTTAAAGCTTTATCGAAAACTCAAAACAAGCAAAACTCAAAAATCTTATCCAAACAAAAACAAGTCTAAAATATGATTTCCACCCTCAAAATAGAAATTAAATTTTCATAAACCAAATTGAAACAAGAAAACACACTTAAAAATCCTAACAAGTTTACCTCACTCTTGGATGATCTTATTGAACAAGCTAATCTCCATAGAGTAGGAGATTCCCCTAGAGTACATGTTCCCATCCAAACGAACATGCAATGTCATAATAACTCAAAACATAGAATATAACTTTTCCATCCCGATTCAATCCAAAAAATTATCATTGAAATTATTAACATTATTTACATGTAAAAATACCCAATGGAATCCTCAATAGTGAGACCCATTTGTATCATAGCATTCCAAGCATAAAACCTCCATACATCTAGATCTGAGCCTCCCCCTTTATATTTTTTATCCTCGAGTCTAGCCTTAACATATCTCATTCTATTAATGGATGAAATCAACTAGTCTTAACCAACCCAATAGATTCAACTAAATCCTAAGATTTTTAAATTGGTAACTTTTTCAATTTTCTTAAGCCTAGTAATCACCAAGAACTTTATTACCTTGTCTTTATCCATTCTGAGGGTTATTATAACTCCATATCTTCACAGTTCATTGGTTTAAATGACCAGTATCATGTAGGTTAATTTTTTTGGTATCATCATGAGCACCCTCTTCCATCTATCACTTAAGACCTTGCTCTTATACCTCAACCTAACCAACTTACTATTCCATCCCTTCCATTTCAAGTCCCTCATTTTCATCATCCTAACAAACTGAATCATTATACCACTCATCCCATTATCTTTACATTTTTTGTCTTGTCTATGCCTTGAGAAGTCGTGTACATAAATTATAAGTATATTCATTATAGTAGTAATACTGAACATAAATTTTACATTCTACTAGTATTAAAGCACAAAGATACTAAATATACAATAAAACAATACATTATATAGATTAAATACCTGAGAAGAATCACCTGAAAAAATGATTGTGAAAAATGGGGTCAACACTTCCACCACTAATGCCACAGTTCACCTACGTTCAATCAATAAAATAACATTTTTTGATCTTCAAAAGGGAGAGATAAAAACATAGAGGAAATAATGGAAAGAGAAAAATATAAAGTTAACCCTAATTTTGAAGCATGGAGGAATTTTTAATTCTATAATAATTTAAAACTTTAATGAAGTAAAAGTATCATCATGGAACTTTGGAAATGATGGTAATGATTTATAAATAATAGGCTCTTACATAATAAGTGGAGTTTCATCTATATTTTTTGAAGATGTAATATAAATAAATTATTTTTAAATAAGAATTTATTGAGATACTAGATATATTTTATTGTCTAAGCCATTTCATTATCTCGGCCATTAAATCTATCAAGATACTAAATATTTAGTAAAATAATACATTACATAGATAAAATACCTAACAAGAATCACCTGCAAAAATGACAGTGAAAAATGGGGTCAATGCTTCCCTCACTAGTTCCACTATTTGCCTAAGTTCAGTCAATAAAATAATGTTTTTCAAACTTCAAAAGGGAGAGATAAAACCCAGAAAAAATAATGGAAAGAGAAAAATATAAACTTAACCCTAATTTTGAAGTGCATGGGAATTTTTAATTCTATAATTGTTTAAAAGTTTATAGAAGTAAAAGTGTGAACATGGAACTTTGGAAATGATGGTAATGATTTAAAAATAATAGGATCTTGCATAATAAGTGGAGTTTCATCCAATTTTTTTGAAGATGTAATATGAGCAAATTGTCTAATAGGGATTTTACTCAATTTTTACCCCCCCCCCTCAAGGAATACATTTGAGATAATTTAGAAATGATGGTAATGATTTAGAAATAATAGGCTCTTATATAATAAGTGGAGTTTCATCTATATTTTTTTAAGATGTAACATAAATAAATTATTTTTAAATAGGGATTTACTGAGATACTAAATATATATTATAATCTTAGACATTTTATTATCTCGGCCATTAAATCTATTGAGATACTAAATATATAGTAAAATAATACATTACATAGATTAAATACCTAAAAGGAATCACCTGCAAAAATGATAGTGAAAAATGGGATCAATACTTCCACCACTAATTCCATTGTTTGCCTAAGTTTAGTCATTAAAATAATGTTTTTCAACCTTCAAAAGGGAGAGATAAAAACACAGAGAAAATAATGCAAAGATAAAAAGATAAACATAACCCTAATTTTGAAGCACATGGTAATTTTTAATTCTATAATAGATTAAAACTTTATAGAAGTAAAAGTATGAACATGGAACTTTGGAAATGATGGTAATGATTTTAAAATAATAGGATCTTACATAATAAGTGGAGTTTCATCCACATTTTTTGAAGATGTAATATGAGTAAATTGTCTAATAGGGATTTTACTTCTTAATTTTTAGCCCCCACCCCTCTTCCCTCCCCCCACTAAGAATACATTTGAGATAGTTTAATTGACTAATTAAAATACTTGTGAGGTCAAGTTACCTTTATTAAACTTAAAAAATAATATTTTGAGATGAATTCAACCCCAAAATGGTAATTAAAATAAGTGACAAAAAATAATACCTAGTAATTGAAGGACATCTTGGAAAAGGATTTTTCATGCTTATCCAAATTATGGTTATGTGAGGGCATAAGAAGTTTACCTCAAAACACATAAGTCTATATATAGTATTTCTATATATAAAATTTCCATTTATAGATTGTATCTAAATGCCAATTTTGATAACTTATGGAATTTCATGCCAATAAAATATCAATAGACTCATTGAAAAAAATTACAATTGGTGGGTCACCTACCATGGGTTTTGGATCAAATCAAGTGGATCATTAGAATTAGAAAATATTGAATAATATTCTACAAGACTATAGTACAATGAAAATTATATAAGTTCAAATATGGAAATAGAATTAAAATTATCGTCATGGAACTTTGAAACTAATGGTAATGACTTAGAAATAATTATTATGCTCTTACATAATAAGTGGAGTTTCATACATATTTTTTTAAGATGTAACATTATTAATTATTAGGATAAACAAGTGATGGTGGTATAATATTAGGCATACATGTTAGAGTAGATGGTGTCTTTCGAACATATATGTACACTTCAAATTTTTATCATGTTTCTAAACCCAAAATTCTTCTTGTTTGATTCTAATTTTTTTTGTGCCATTGTATCAAAAACAATTTATCCATTGTAATCACCAAGAAAAAACCTAATCACCAACAACTGAGCTCCTTATCTTGTGAATACGGACGCCCCCTGATCGAAACACAGAGAATTGAAATTTTGATGTAGAAATTATCCTAATAATTTAGAAGTAATAAGATCTTTAATAATAAGTGGTGTTTCATCAACATTTATTGAAGATATAACATAAGAAAATTGTCTAATAGGGATTTTACTCCTTAATTTTTTTCCCCCACCCAGGAAAACCTTTGAGATAATTCAATTCACTAATTTAGATACCTGTGAGGAAGAGTCACCTTTCTTGAACTTAAAAACAATTATTTGGAGATGAATTTGAATCCAAAATGGTAATTAAAATAAGTGAAATAAAATCATACTGAGTAACTCAAAGACCTCTTGGGAAAGAATTTTGTGTGCTTATCTAAATTATGGCTATGTGAGGTTATAAACATGCTACCTCAGAATACTTTAATAACTATATATATATATTACTTCTATATATAGAATTTTCATTTATAGATTGTATCTAAATGTAGATTTGTATAATTTAAATAATTTTAGTCTAATAAAATAGCAACATACTCATCACAACAAATTTAACTTGATGTGTCTCCTATTATGGGTTTTGGATCACATCTAGGGGATCATCAAAATTGAAAATATTCAATAATCCACTAGAAGACCATAACACAATGAAAATGATAGAAGTTCAAATATGTAAAAAGAATTTAAATTATCATCGGGAAACTTTGGAACCGATGGTAATGATTTATAAATAATTAATATTAGGATCTTGCATAATAAGTGGATTTTCATCCCCATTTTTTAAAGATGTAACATTAATAATTATTAGGAAAAACAAGTGTTGATGGTATAAAAGTAGGCATGCACATTGGAATAGATAGTGTCTTTCAAACATATATGTTCACTTCAATTTTTTTATCATTTTTATAAACCCAAAATTCTTCTTGATCACTTATAATTTTTTTAGTGCCATTGTAACAAAAACAATATATCCATTGCAATCACCAAGAGGAAACCTAATCACCAACAACTGATCTCCTTATCTAGTGAATAATTATTCCCCCTCATTGAAACCAAGGAAGTTACAATTTTAACTTAGATATTTTTATAATGAATTATAAATAATAGGCTCTTTCATAATAAGTGGAGTTTCATCCACATTTTTTGAAGATGTAACATAATAAAATTGTCTAATATGGATTTGACTCCTTAATTTTTAGCCCCCCACCACAGGAATAGTTTTGAGATAATTTAATTTGCTAATTAAAATACATATGAGGGAGAGTCACCTTTCTTTAACTTAAAAAATAATATTTGAAGATGAATTCGACCCCAGAATGGTAATTAAAATAAGTGACACAAAATCCTACCTATTAACTCAAAGACTTCATAGGAAAGGATTTTGTGTGCTTATCTAATTTACGGTTATGTGAGGGCATGAAAAATCTACCTCAAAAGACTTTAATAAGTCTATATATAGTATTTGTATATATAGAGTTTCCATTTATAGATTATATCTAAACGTAGATTTGTATAATTTAGAGAATTTCATTATAATAAAATAGCATTAGACTCATCGCAAAAAATTACAATTAATGGGTATCCTACCATGGATTTTGGATCGCATCTAGGGGATCATCATACTTATAAAATTTTCAATAATCTACTATAAGATCATAGTAAAATGAAAATTATAGAAGTTCAAATATGGAACTAGAAGTATAATTATCATCATCAAACTTTGGAACTGATGGTAATGTTTTATAAATAATTATTAAGATCTTGCATAATAAGTGGAGTTTCATCTACATTTTTTGAAGATGTAAAATTATTAATTATTAAGATAAATAAGTGGTGGTGGTATAATAGTAGGCATACACATTAGAATAGATTGTGTTTTTCTAACATATATGTCAACTTCAAATTTTATCATATTTTTAAACTCAAAATTCTTCTTGGTTGCTTCTAATTTTTTTAGTACCATTGTAACAAAAGTAATTTCTCCAATTTAATCACCAAGACAAAACGTCATCACCCAAAATTGAGCTCCTTATCTAGTGAATTCCAATAGTGTGCATCAGTGTTCTTGCCAAATAAAAATTTATCATTATTATATAAAATAACTTTTAAGGACATTTAAAATCAACATGGAATGTATTCTAAGACCCTTGGAGTTATCTCCTAGGAGATATCTTGAAATAAAATTCCAATCATGTACATTTTCAAGATATCTCCTAGGAGATACCTTGAAATAAAATTCCAATAGTGTGCATAAGTGTTCTTACCAAATTAAATGTTTTCATGGTTATATCTCATCCCTTTCAAGGACATTTGTAATAAAAAGGAAGGTATTCCAATTCCCTTTGAGGTATATCGTAGGAGATACCTACAAATAAAATTATAATAGTGTGTATCAATATTCTTACCAAATAATATTTGTCATGGTTATATCTAATCCCTTGAAAGGACCTTTGCAATCAACATGAAAGGCAAACCAAGGCCCTTAGAGGTATCTCCTAGGAGATACCCTGAAATAAATTTCCAACCATGTGCATGTTCAAGGTATCTCATACGAGATATCTCGAAATAAAATTCCAATTGTGTGCATTAGTGTTCTCACCAAATATAAAGTTGTCATGCTTATATCTAATCCATTGAAAGGACCTTAACAATCAACATATAAGGTATTCCAAGGGTTTTCAAGGTATCTCACCTTGAATAAGAATTCCAATCATGAGTATGTTCAAGGTATCTCTTAGGAGATATCCTAAGAAAGAAAATTCCAATAGTTTACATCAATGTTCTTACCAAATAAAAATTTGTAATAGTTATATCTAATCCCTTGAATGGACATTTTCAATCAAAATGGAAGGTATTCCAAGGTCTTTCAAGGTATATTTTAAGATAAACCTTGAAAGAAAATTCAAATCATGTGCATGTTCAAGGTATCTTCTAGGAGATATCTCCAAATAAAATTCTAATAGTGTGCATGAGTGTTCTTTTACAATCAACTATTTCAATAAATTTTGCTCATTCAGAACATTACTAGGATATTATAACTTCAATGCTAATTTACCATGGCTTGAATTAAATGTTTGTAAACCCATCAATTGACATTTGTAACTGTCAATCTGTGGATCATAAATTCCCTGGGCTATTTCTTTTAGACCTTTTGATGGACATTTGTTTGTAGGATTTATGTCTCGACCACTTTATCCAAAGGAATTTGTTTGGGACTCTTTTGAATCATACAAAATTTCTAGTCAAATTGTTGCATGACAATTGTCGTAAAGAATGAAGTCTACTCTTTTCTTTGGATAATTTATTATAGATAAACTGTCTGAAATAATTTATGTTTTTAGGCTTCTAATTTTGAATGGCATTTGTGACCCTTTAAGACTTCTTTTTGGACCACTTTCCTGAATAAACAACCCTTGGATAAAATCATATCAGGCCCTTCATTGAAGAAGTGACCCTTCGATACTTTGTCTTGAGACAATTTGCCAAAAAATGACCCTTTGGTAAAATTATAGAGGACACTTTACATGAAAAATACTCTTTCAAATTTTTGTTTGGTCCACTTTATCAAAGAATGATCCATAGAGAAAAGATTTTTGGACTTTTGTCTAATTTAAATGACCTTTAGCCTTTACTATGGGAAAAATATCTACAACAATTTGAACGTTTAGGCCTTTTCTTTTGGACAAAATGTCTAAAATAATTTGCATCGCTAAGCTAAAAACCTAGAACAAATTCACTAAAATAATTTGAATACCTAGATAAATAAAGTGGAAAAAATTGTCTAAGGTAATGATTTTTTAGTTAGAGGATGAACATGAAAATTCATTAGATATCCCAATTAATAGGATCGATTTGAAACATTTTAACTTATTTGCCTCCCTTGTGTACATAATTATCTAGTTTCCTTTCTTGTTTTTGTGTTTCCTTTCCTTTGTTGTTTTTTATCTTTGTTTTATTTCCCTCTCCATGCCTTTTCCTTTAAATAAGTTCCATTAGCACAAGTGGATTGTCGGTAGGGAAGAATATGATTATTTCAAATGTAGGAGGTAGGACTACACACTAGCATAATACATGGTGCCCTATGTTCATCCGTGCCTTGAGATCATTACCCTTTGCATAGAAAGATATGATGCCAACACTGGAATAATGAATGGAAACTACCATATGAGGGTTAATATTAGTACATACATCATTAGAGATATGTTATATCCCCTAAGAGACCCAAAGGCTAATGTCTACAACATAGAGATCTTTTAAAGTGTTTGGGACTCCTAAGTCTATGATAAGGTGTACTTACTCCAATCCCTCCCTAAGAGAAACATCATGAAGATGATACCTCTACCCATATTCTTGGAAATCTTCCCCTCACAATACATGAAATATAATATGTCCATGTTGCTACCTCTACCCATGTCATTGATTTCCAAGGATATGGGTAGTGTTCATCATTCACCAAGAGTAGGGTCCCAACTAACTAATTCTAGGGAGCCCATTTTACATTCATCCAAGTGCATAGTTTCCAAGGATAACCCTTTTATCTCCCATGTATACTAATAGGTAGGACCCTATCCCTATATTTTGTTCACTATATCGATGCAATGGACTCCATCTATGGAGTATGGAAAATAATAATGGTCTTTATGATGTCCCTTTTGCATTTTATATCATCATGGTGGTAAGGAGGTAGTAGGAATAACTACTCATGGCCAAGATGGTAGAGCTTAGAATTGATTTAATATATGATAAATGGAACTATGATCCAACTAGATTCATGGCATCCTTGAAGACTACCAATGCTCCCAATCATCAAAATTGGCCATATCTAAAATAGAGGTCACCCATGAAGGATATCCTATAGAATTATGTAGATCTCTCATAGATCTCATTAGACTCCCTCAAGTCATGGAAGTCATTCTATGATGTGGTCTAGGCATATGACTTGACTAAAAATTTGTTAAAAGGGATGAAGAAGCAACTGACCCAATTGGATTGAAGTAAAGAAAAAATAGCAGCTTCAAAAAATACAAGTATAAAATCATGAAGCCATACTCCAATATTGTTTTTGAAGACATGAATGAGACTTTAAAAAATATTTAGGATGAGCATCATGTAGAGGAGGGATTAGTGAAATTAGAATCATCCCCAAAGCTAGTAATAAGAGGGGAAGATGAAGAAGAATTGAAAATGAATGCTCTTATGTAAGAAGTAGGGGTTGCACCATAATAGTAGGAGGCCAAAATCTTAGAAGTCTGAAAGCCTTTCACATGGCCACCTTCCTTATACCCATAGCCCATGGACCTATAGAAGAAACAAACCCCCTATAAGCAACTTGAAATAGGTTCACTCCAGTGCAAGTATCCTGAGGCACCCAAATCTAGCCCTCCATCAGAGCTAACACAAAATAATATTTTATTAGTAGATCCCTTTCTTTCCACCTCTGCCTCCCTCATTACATCCACATCATCATCTACCATCTCATCTTAGGTCACAATACTCTCTACTTCCCAACCAAGTACTTCCCTAGCCTTAATCTCTTCTTCATCCACTTAACCCACTATCGAACTCTCACCACTTTCTCCTATTGTTTCAATCTCTTCCTGCATGCCCTTTTTGACCCTTTTGCCTTCATCATCCACCTCATCCTATATTATGGTGTAATTAACATTTACCCCATCCCATTGCCTCCCACCTTTATCTCTTTCTACCCTTTCTCTCTATTCACTCACCTCCATGGGGATAGGGTATACCACTTCCTAGAAGTATATAACCATCCCATTAATGCTACCATATAGATTCCCCTTCATAGGGGAGATTATTCAAGCATTGGAGTATTAACATTATTATATGGACTCAGTAAAGAAGAAATATGAGGATTAAATGCAGAAGATAAGGGGGAAGTAAGCCACATCCACTCCATATATCCACATGAAATCATTATATGACCCTACATAACAATCCCTTATGATTACTAATCTAGACCCTCAAGTATTCAAGCCCCAAGGATAGATGCATCTAGGGCACTATGTCATATAAGCTGTTAGCCTTAATATTAGCTAGGGTAGACCCACTAATAAGGTTGAGGTGATGGAGGAAACACATAAGTCTTTAACCATGAACTCCATCAAGGTGACTCGATCGCTAGAAAATACCAAGTTGGAAATAACCACGGTGAAGAATACAATTGACTATCTCAATGATAAGGCTAAGGCCAAGGATGTAAAGCTTAATAAATTAAGGTCCAAAATTCATAGATATGTATCTCATGATAACTTCTAGGTGAAATCCAACCTATGAGTGGTCATAGAAACCAAGTTACTAGAAAAAGAGACTGAATTGGTGTAGACTCACCAATAACTCTTGGATTCCAGTCAAGATTTTTGAAAATTGTAATAATATGTACAATAAGAATCCTCTATCAAGGACCAATAAATTGATAAATTTAATAATGAATTTTCCACCCATTTGTAGGTCATGGAGATCCTCCCTATGCTCTAAAAACTATATAAATCTTCCTAGGAGAGGATCAAGGCCATGATTTTAGACTTGAATCTGGCCCTCACCTTCATCATGGACTCATATAATTTAAACTCATAGGTGACTAAATCCATTGATTAGGTTATCACCTTCATGGTTCCTAAGGTCTTGGATTCATAGATCCTCATCCAAAAGATTTATAGTGCTTTAGACAAAACATTAAAAGTAGTAGGGGTGGCAAATCGAAGGTAGGTAGTGGAGAAATTCCATGATTTTCTAGGATATAACAACGGAACCAACAAGTTCAAGGCATTCCTAAATGCCTCATATAAGGTAGTCTAAGATAGGCATGAGTACATTAAATAATTTATCTAATTAGGACTCCCCTCCCCTTTCTTGATAGATAAAACCATCATCCCCAAGGACAAGATCAAAGTGATGATAGAATAAAAACAAAATGACCAAACAATTTTCATGGCTCTTGGTTAGTCACCTAATGTCTCTGATGTGGAGAAAATATTAAAGTTTCTCACCAAGCATGAATTCAAAATAATTTTAGTTATTTAGGGTTTGGGAAACATCTCGTTCAAGGAGATTATTGATCTAGATAGAGCCTTTAAGACTCTCAGAAAGAAGACCAATCCTAAGGAGGAATAATGGATGCCTTTATAGGTGAACCTTCAAAAATTGTAGGATCTTGAGCCTTCATCCTATTTTAAAATTTTACTTTGACTATCTACGTTCTTGAGTTTTGGTTATCTTATTCATAGGTGGATGCCCCTATGCATCACTAAGAACTATGGATTGAAATGCACATTTAGTTATTTTGGAGTAGTCAATCTTTTGTTTCAGACTTGCTCAATTTAGCCAACAACTCCTTAGTAGTTTTTTGTGGTTCTACTTTTAGCCTCTGCTTTTATTGAGGACCATTTTTGAATGTTTGCCTAAGTACTAGCCTATGTTTGCTTCTTCCACATGGTAACCTAACTCTTGTCTAGCTTAAGGAATCTCTATTTTCACTCCAGTAGAGCACCTACCCAATATGTGGCAACCCCAAACTTGTAAAAACCATTTCCTTTTGTGAAAGACCTCCAATCAATGCTATTATCTAGTTGGTAAATAAATATGTCCCATTGAGTAGTTTACTTGGTGAACATGGTTTCAGCACATGGTTCCCCTATGCTAAGCCTTGCTAAAATAAGTGCCCAACTTCCCTGAGGAAGTACCTTCCCAACACATATCACCCTCACATTTATCCATGAGTATTTTTGGTCCGTTAAGATTTAGAGAAGCACCATTATCTAAATAATATTAAAGGGTGCCCACCAGTTGGCTAGAGACAATCATATCCACATGGTATCACCACATCCCTCCTAAGAATCATAGCTTTAATAATATAAGTGGCCATGCAATATACAGGATCTAGAGGCTAACTAAACTCATGAGCCCAAGTTGCTCTTTTAGTTGGAATGGTGTCATCATTGGCATGAGTGCTAGGATTTCTGGGTGTCATCCTCCTAAGAGGCTATCTTGCCTATATCTTTTAGTTGCTTTCTTCTTGGAAAGGGTTGGTTATCATTTTTTGTTATTTTAGCTATTTTGTATACCACCATTTGTAATAGAATAGGAGTAATAATAGTTAGCATTTTTCCAATCTTTTACCTTAATAGGTTCCCCTCATAGGTGTGACTGGATATTTTATATGTGCCTTCAAGGTCTTCTATATTCATTTCTCCATCTAAAAATAAATAAGATGTGATATTTTATGTCAATTTGCATGGGAATTTATCTCTACATATCATCTCTTTTCCTTTGCTTCAATAGTATCAATCTTTGCTTTTGTGATAGATCTTAATTCATGCTTTATGATCCTTTAAGGTTTGTAGTGTTTAAGGTTTTGATCTATTTTATGAATTTATAGTTTAAGTGTTTTAAATCTCTTGGCATATCACCTTAGTTTTATGTTTAATTTTATTTACATCTTTCTCTCCCCTTTTCACCCTCAACTTTGAACAAAAAAATTATCATCTAAAATCTCAAAGGTTAATTTACAAACCCTATGCAAGATTCTAGATTTAGTGGGTTGATCCATTTTGGCCTATGGAAAAAAATGGTCAACATGTTTGGCAATTTCCCAAGGGTGGCATGCTTATTGTGCCATGACTAGCTACCTAATCTTATCGGCCCACAAGGTTTTATTTAATTTGGTGTACCAAGATCTTTAGTTATGCTTGAATTTTATCTTGATGGTTTTGATCAGGTTCTTATTAGTAGATTCATTTAACACATTACCTTGAGGGTAATAGTTGGATGAAGTGCTGAACAATATACCATTTTTATTTTCCCAATCATCTATCCTAACTCCCATAAAGGTAATAGCATTATCTAAAATAATAGTATGAGTGCCAAACCTTTTTTTGATTCTATCATATAAATCAACATGGAAGGTATTCCAAGGTGCTTTGAGGTATCTCCTAAGAGATATGTCAAAATAAAATTCTAAAGTGTGCATCAAGGTTCCTACCAAATAAAAAATTGTCATGGTTATATCAAATACTTTGAAAATACCTTTAAAATCAATATGGAAGGTATTACAAGGAAGTTATATGTATCTCATAGGAGATACCTTGAAATAAAATTCCAATCCTATGCATGTTCAATGTATAGGACATATCTCGAAAGAAAATTCCAATAGTTTGCATCAATATTCTTGCTAAATAAAAATATGTCATGTTTCTATAAAATCCATTATAAGGACCTTTGAAATAAAAATAAAATGTATTATTCGGCCCTTCACGGTATTTCATAGGAGATACCTTGAAATAAAATTCCAATTGTGTGCATGTTCAAGGTGTCTCCTAGAAGATACATCGAAGGAAAATTACAATTGTGTGCATCAACATTATTGTAAAATAAAATGGTGTCATGGTTATATCAAATCCCTTGTAAGGAACTTTAAAATCAACATGGAAGGTATTCCAAGACCCTTCAAGGTATGTCCAAAAAGATACCTATTAATATCAGTTTTATGCACACTAAAACTATAACGAGGTAGTCTCTAACATTTTAGGATCTTAATGCAGGTAAACTCCATTATAGTACATGAGTTATAGGTATGTGATTTATTTAAACCTATTTATTGAATAGAGGGTAGGGCACACAAGTTATTGACAAGGCTTTTTTGATGGAGGTGTGGTTATGATAGGGGTAGTGAATCTCTATGTGAGTTGGCTAAGTGGTTGGTTGCTAATATAAAGTGGGTAGATATTTAAAACAAACTCAAAAAAGTAGGGTAGGGTAAATAATAAAAAAGAGATTCTATGGTTTTATAGAACTACTCCCTTGGATGTTTTCTATAAAGACAAGTGATCTAAAAACCAATGCCTATTGCTAATAGCAATTACACACAGAGATTTATACATGACTAAGAAGTCTAAAGAGATATAGATGAAGGAAATTCAAAAGCCTCAGAAAAAGGTTACTTCCTTTAGTGTATTTTTTTCACCCCCATAATCATAATTTTATGGCCTGGGCTAGTGAATTATCTAAGGTAACTATTGCACACATAGAGAAAACTACATGCAAGAAATCGCTCATGCACAATCAGAATTATGAACCAATATATTTACCAATCTTTAGGAAGTTGTTGTACACCTATAGTATTTAGTATATAAATCAAAACAATTAATAATATATTCATTTAAATTACACACAAAATATTATTGAAACACACAACCAAATGAAATAAAAACTAATTACACATAAATTGGAAAGAAAATATGTAAACACGTTTGCTGATGATAAAAACTAATGTTGATCTTGTATTGAAAATTCTCCAACAATAAAAATAAGTTGGGTTACAATTTTTATATATATTTGGGTAAGGGGTTGCCTCATTTTCCAAGTCCATGTAAAGTGATTACAAGTGGTAGTTAAAACATGTAGTTCTAACTGTGGTCTAAAACTGTA
Source organism: Torreya grandis (assembly GCA_037957365.1). Taxonomy (NCBI): domain Eukaryota; kingdom Viridiplantae; phylum Streptophyta; class Pinopsida; order Cupressales; family Taxaceae; genus Torreya; species Torreya grandis. The sequence goes on along the minus strand of JARHVA010005608.1, from coordinate 1,076,453 downwards.
TAAAAGAAAACTTATAGTAATTAATTAAATAAGTTGACCTTTCCAAAACCATGCAACATGTACATGTGTTTAAAATATAAAGATTCAAATTTTACAATAAAAGGTTGAAACTATAAATAAGTTTTAAATATATTAATTATTATAAAGTTGTACATGCATGATATCTTAGCCTATCAAGGCTTAGCCATATGAAGCACTACATGCACCTTGGTCAGCATAGATATTGAGGTCAAAATTATAGAAGTTGATACATTGCTATAGGTCTAATTTTTCATTGCTTCATTATCCCCTAAAACTTTATGTGCCATGTCATGATACTGCTATATAATATTCAAATTTAGTAGTAACAGTTGATGAATTCTTTTAACTTACCCAAAGAGCTTTGCATGTTCATCATTGGTTATCTAAAATTTATTCTTGAAAATTTAAACCTTGGTTACTTTCTTCTATGCCTTGCTCAATTTTATCTCTTAACTATTCAAGTGTTGGGCCTTGTAAACTATTTTTGAAGTCATCCACTACTTTTTGAATAGGTTTGTCAAAATTGATCCTACTGATCAGATTACCAATGTCATCCTTTAGTTGGGGACTAAATCCTCAACTGATTGTAGCCATTCTTTTCCCTCTTTTTTCTGAATGATGACCAAATTCAATATAGTATATGTTTCTATCATTGTCATGAGGTCAAGATGACTATATAGAGATTTGCCTATGTATACAACTGATATCTTTAATTTAGCATTGTCATGTCTCAAGAAATTGAACAATCAGTTAGTGTTACTCACATGAGGGGCTATTTTGGCCCTCATGAACTCCATGGCCTCCAAGGAGTTATAACATCTAGAATCAACTTCATATACCTTATATTTTATACCTATAGAAATGTGGACCATCTCTACCTACTCCTTTAGTTACTACACCTTGGCCTCTACTCTCTACACTTCAACATTAATCTCCTATAGAGATAATTATGTGACTTCCTAGATAACAACTATCACATCTTTGTGTGTCTATGCTAGGTCTACAATATTTTCAACATATAGAGACTACCTTCACTGCCTATAATGCCTCTTTGTGAGGGATAACAGCTTTTTTCTTTCCTCAAGAATGATTTTAGTACCTTTGTCATCTTTCATCTTCCTCTTCTTCACTTTTTTAATGGTGTTAGATGGGGGATCGAATAGAGTGGACAGTGAGGAAGGCTCAGTGATTTTGAACATGGCATTTGGGAAGCCTTACCTTTAAATTTAACTACACATGGAGGGATGAAAATTTCAGATGCATTAGTTTTTGTGATAAAAAACTCTTCTTCAACCTCTTCTTGAACCCACTATTTCCTTTGGAGATTGACAAGGATGTCAGGTAGCGAAGCCCATATAATTTTAGACTAGTCCACTCCTCCAAATTGAGGGAGTGGGTGGACTATGATCACTTTTAGCCTGGAATTCCTTTTGCTTATAGTACCTACCACTATGGTTTCTTATATGGAAGAGGTGGATGGAAATGGAAGGGAAATTTGGGTGGAATAAACATGAAGTTGTGAGGTGGCTAAAGCAGTCTTCACCTTCCTCGTCACTTTTTTTTTTTAGGGATTTAATAGTATAATCAAGACAAAGGAGGTAGGAAATGGGTGTGGGATGGAAGTGGAAATAGAGGGGTTAATGGTAGTGGTGGTAATAGAGGGGTCAATCAAGGTAGAATTAGGGACTTCCACTTGAGGTGATCTTAACATAGAAGAAATTAGAAATTTGTCCAAAAATTGGTACAAAAGATAAAGGAAAACTCATAAGAGGCTAGGTACTTGGAGAAGTTGGTGTTATGGGTCATGTTTGAAGGCTCATGGCCTTAGCTACCTCTAAGTATTCTTATTCATTAGAAACATCCTAAACGTCTTTAGTTATTACAACCTCACCCTCCTAAGATGGAGGAGGTAAGACTTGTGCTCATTCAACTATAAGAGTCTTAATCTTCCTCTTATAAACTAGAGGATTATTTAGTTATGTGGGGGAGTCTTCAGGTGTCGATGCCACTACTTCTTATGTTATTATCCTAATAGATATATAAATCTATACTTGAATCCTAATAGTAGATATTTGAGTGGTGCTCACAGTTGGTTGTTATGGTGTTCTTCCTTCCTCATCAGAATCTAACCTGATGAGATCCCCTGCTTATACTCCTATGCTAGAAATGGACTCAGGTAGCTTGGGATATTTATTCATAGTCTTTAGCTTTAATGAGAGGGCTTGAGATGAGGGACCTACTAGGTCCTTGGATTAGTCCTTGAACTATCCTCTCCAAAAATTAGAGTGCTCCCATCTCTTGTATAGATCCTTCCTACTATCTAATTCTCTAGTAGTGATAGAGGGGTCATCCTTTTTTACCAACAAATGATCTTATTTTACCCTAATGATCCTAGCTCTCTCTAAAACATCCTCATCATATTTTGCATAAATAAATATAAAATTATATAGATATAGGGCATGCTTGTAAGGGATGTTGAATCCTTGTATGTGCTTTTAAACATGCCCATGAGGATCCCAATCTCTATGTGTAAGGATGGTTAATGGGTAACTCTTGTGCTTACCACCCACTTATATAAAATGCTTCCTCATTGTATGAACCATTCTTCCAATTATCACATGGTGGAAAAATAATAAGGTTTTCTTCTATCTAGATAAATCTTCCTCCACACTCTACCGTAGTTGGAAATAAATTTATTACTCTGCTAACTTGTATGGGACATACTTGGGAAGACACCAAGGATTTACCTTATTCCCCTAGATCATGATTACTATGAATTTTAGGATGAGGAATTAATCCCCTTTTCCATCTAAGTTAGTTATTATATTAGGCCTAATTTTAGGCATAAGCAAGCCATGAATGGTTTTCCTTACCTATAGATAGACATCCTCTAATATCCTAACCATGGTTTTGGTATATGCATATACATGCATGAATTGATAATGGTCATAAATCCTATTCTTTTCACAATTGATTGTCAAACCCCACAATTCCCAAATATATCTATAAAAAGTACCCATGATTGCATCTATCAAATAAGACATCATTTATAAATTTATTGAAGGCATGGGACACTTGTCCTTCTATATTATCTACTCTCTCAAGTGAAAATTGTTTATTTCACCTAGGGTGTATGCAACATTATGGGTGAGAATCATATACAATAATGCCACCCAGTCTAAATTAACAAAATGAATAATTGGTATACCATACAATTGATTGAGGAGAGCCATGAAAAAGAAAATCCCATTATAAATTTATTGATCTAAATATCTCCTTTCAACTTTTTCCCCTTTTATGCAATGGTTTGGTCTAGGAGTAGCCATGAATACCATGCCTTCTCAATTGAACTCTCTTTGCCAAACTACACCACTGTGTGTTTATCAAAATAAGCATCAAGTATACTCAAAGATAAATATCTTTAGAATTCATATTTTGATATACATGCAACCACTATGTTATTTCTTGAATGAAGTAGGAAAACATCCAATAATATCTTTCCTAAGAAAAATAAATCCTATAGAAGGTTAATACATGACATTACTTCTAGCTTGGTAAGAGAAAAATGTAATAGTTGATGTTTGAATGATAGTATTTTCTTGATGAGCAATCTATCCAAAAGTATCATCTCATCCTCTAGTGAAAACACATCCATAAAATCATTAATGTCCCATAATTATGAATAGTTAAGGTACCTATCTCCAAATATTGTAAAATTAAAGATTATATTTATGAACTGCATGGAGTCCTTGATCAAATATGGGGATGATGGATTTTCCCCTCTAAACACCTTAAATTAAGATCCATTATGGATATATATTCACTATCTTTCTTAAAGTCTTCCTCTTTGTGGTATGTATGCTATGAAAATAATTCAGCTTTAGCTTAGTCATGGTTTTACTTGTAGTATTCTTAAGATAGTAGCTATGGCTCTTTGTCTCTATATGAAAGTAGGAGATAGAAATTTACCAATTTCAAGGGAAATAAATCATCTAGAATGAAAATGATTGTGTTTGACATTAGTTTAAAAGCATTGATGGCTTCAATAGATATGAATCAACTATATAGGATTTTGCATTGAATATCAGTTCATGCGACATAAATGTGCAATGTTCACTTTGTTTTTATATACATTTATAATTCAAATTTTCTAATCTCAAGTTTTAAGGGTATTTTAATATATTAATGGGAAATATTTTCACTTTTGTTTTGGCTAGGTATGGTGAGGATTGTAGTGATCTTGGTAATAGGACATTGGGATGTATATTAGGAAAAAGTGCCCTTTACAAGATGTCCATTGACTAATTCCATTAGAGGAATTATTTTGGATAAAATGTCTGCAAAAATTTCCCTAATGGGCTATTTCACTAGTCAAAAGTTTCAAGACAATTATCCCAAAGGGCACTTTTACTTTCCCAAAGGGCACTTTCTCATGACTAAAGGTTATTCCAAAAGTCCCATTACATAAAGTCTGAAGGGTACATGAATTTAGATCCAAAGGGTCTACTTCATGGAAAACATCCCAAAGGGTCAAATTTTTAAGGTATTTTTAGTGGGGTAAAGGGCTATGAAAATTATCCCAAACGGTAAGTAGTCATTTCAAAAGGGGCTGAAGGCCTAAGAAGATAAAATACTGAAGGGTATGTCCATGGTAAAGGGTTAATGACAAAGATTCCAAAGGAACCTTTTCATAAGGAAAAGAGACAAGGAAAAATATCCCAAAGGGTAGGGAGAAATATCTGAAGGATAGGTCCCGTAGGTTGAAGGGTTTGAGATAAAAGTCTTGAAGGGTAAGTGGACACTTCAAAATGCTTAAAGGGTAGGTTTAGGGAGTCCGAAGGGCATGTGTCCTTTGGGGAAATTTTTTTTGAAAAAAATGTCCACAAAAATTCTCTTAAAATGTAACTTCTCTTAAATAAAATATCTATAAAATTCACTGAAGGGAAAGATGGTAATTACAAAAGTCTCAAAGGGCACTTTCACAGAGCAGAAGGGTAAGTTTAGGAAGTCCAAAGGGAATATATCCTTGATAAAACTTCTAAAGGGTATGTTGTAGGTGAAGGGTCTACTTTGTAAGGCCTCTATTTATGACAAAAGTCCCAAAATATATACTTTACAAAAACCAAAGGGTATCTTGTAAAGGGCCGAAGGGTAGATTCAAAGGGGTGAAAAAGGTAATGTCAATTGCATCAGGTAAAATGTCTGAAACAAAAAATCTCGTAGACCAATTCCATAAGGGGAATTATTTTAGATAAAATTTTTGCAATAATTCCCTTATAAAGATAAGTTCACAAGAATTATTATGTAGCAAAAATCTCGACAAAGACTGATAGGATGAGCTCCAAAATAATAAGTCTGAAAAGATAATAAGTCCCAAAAGAATAAATCCCAAGAAGATAGCAAAGATAGTCCATAGAAATATAAGTCCAAAATAATTATCTTGAAATAATAAACTTGATAAAACATAAGATTTAATCAGTGAGAATTGATCCAAGACAAAAGTGATCATTTTATAAAGGCCAAATGGTATGTGCATAAGGAAAAGCAATTATGTTAGGGGATTTGTTTTGAAATGTCATGGGTTCATGGGTGCATACCACATGTATTTGAATATTGAAAAATTAAGTCTTAAGATTAATGCCATAGGTATCCTTGAAGGTATTACAAGTCCCTTCAAAATATTTGTTCCACGATAGAGTTTCAAATCAAATATAGGATCCCAAAATATAAGAAGCTGATTATTTTCCATAAATTTGCTCAAAACGCAGATTGCTCATTATCATTTTGTATTTTAATAAAATACATGTTTGAAAATTGACTTAATTAGTTATTTTTCTCTTTGTGGCTATCACACTCTAATAGATGTTTGAAATGTATCTCCTAGGAGATACCATCAAAGAAGAATAAAGCAAGAATTGAAGTATACAATATACGATATTAAAATCTATTATTTTTGTAGATTGACATAAACCATGTCGTTTAAAAAAATGTTATACATTACCTTTTTAACATTTTCAAGTTTTAACATAGCTCCATGATTATGTTCAGGTATAAATATAGATTTATCTCCTACATATATGTATAAATTGGATTGATTTTATAAATAACCTAATTAACAACTCTTATCATGTCTTTTGAAAATGTCTAAGCTAAAAAACCATACATCAATGGCTTTCCAATGTGGAGACTATATTTCTATCATAAATAATGGTAAAGTCATTGATGAAGGAATAATACACAAAGTGGCATGTCTAGATGCTGAATATCTAGAACCAATAAATCTCACTTCCACATGCCACAATGAGGAAATACTTATTGAATGTGTAAGTGTTAATGTGACTAAAGCTTTTGATCTAAATCTATTGCTTCTATTTCCTGCATATTTTGTGGATAATTTAGGAGATGTAGTTGATAGTTTTACTATATGGATCACAAGAATGATGCAATATGTCATGGACAAGTTTTCTATAGACAATGAAATGGAACAAAGATAAAATAATTTGAGTTTAGTTTTGCATATACAACCATTACAACAAGAAAACCTTTGTTTAGATTTATTTATTCGATATATCAATTATCCTACCACATTTCAAAGCCTAAGAATATTTTTTCTTGGTAAGAGGATACTTTTTTTGCATAAATGTATAACTCTTGTAAACGATAAAAAAATTGATTATGGTTATGATGAATTTGCAGAACCAAGGGAGATTTTTGGTTTCATTCCTACCCCAATGTTAGAAAATGAATTGATAATTTACATCAATTAGGTTATAAAACATTGTGAGACTTGAATTATAAAGGTCACTGAAACATCTATCATTATATGTCCTTCCAACAAAATAGTGGACATTGAGACTTGTAGAATAATCAATTTAACATACATGACACCAAAGGAGAAATAAATTGGAAATGTTTGGGATGTAGTGAATAATGAAATCACTCCTTTACTGACATTCCTATCCCAAATTCATCCAAAAAAACTAACTTGTGCCTACAAATATTTGGGTTGAAAAAGAAATAAATGAAACACTTCACTCGGCCAAGTGGAGTCTGAGGAAAACATTGATAATGAGATTTCGAAAATGTATGTGGATAAATGTTACACCAAAAAATGTTTTTAGTCAAGAATTTCATTTGAGATTCTAAATCTATAAAGATGAAGTTGCTTGATTCCACCATAATAGATAGGAGGAAACATGTCTTGGATTCCCTTTCTATTAGTTTGTTTATGAAAAATAAAAACCAAACTAGCATTTATTTTCATGGTATAGAGATTTGTTTCGAAGCTTGGCTTAAAACATACAAATTGAACAGAAGTATATTTTTGACATTCAAAATTTTAACTAAAATGGGGAATGAAATGTGTTGCATTCAGATAAATTTTGACAAAATACACAATAGAAGACTATGGCAGATAAGGATTTGTTAGACCAATTTGTGGATGATTTTACAAATTTTTCTTCATAAATAATATGCCAAGTAGGTATAGATGGATCATGAGAAAATGTTTGGCATGTTCCATCATGTTTCACTGAAGAATTTATGATGCACCACATCAATTCACAAAAATTAGATATGCAATATGAGCCAATATCCTAACCAAAATTCAATAACATGTGGAGAACTAATTTTCATGATGTGACCATTGTCACATATGATGAATTTTCTAGTGCAAAACATGCATCTTGTTGATGCAATAGAAATGATTTGGGACCCTCTCTAGAGATCAAGAAGAGCGTATCGATCAATAATTTTTAATACACACAAATCTAATACTTTTTGCAAGATAAATGTATTAGACACATAAATGAATATAAGAGCAATACCTTGAAGAATGCCTCAATGTCATTCATGACAAGGTCAAACATCAAAAAAGAATTGTGTTGAGAACAGTGATAAAATGCAATGTAGTTACTGACATAATATTATAGTTGTCAATGGAAGGGATTATGACACATATTTATGGTGTCGGCATATTTTTATCATACATTCTTGGAGGGTCTAACTTTACTATCACTTCACTGAACAAGTGCTTTAGGGATATAGAAATAACAATGCCAGATACCTATGGATATTTACTATATAAACTTGGATCTTCAAAATATCCATTATATGATGTAATTTTTTCTAACAATTGCTACCCTGAATGGAATAAATATAAATAAGAAGGAAAATCAATTGGTTCCTTAAAGAAACTCCATTGCAGTGTATACCTTCAACTAGACAATTATTGTGGGGACAATAAGAATATTTACTTCCATACATAATTATATTTAAAAATTGTCAAATATTATATGAAACTAATGTTACATTTACAAATTCATAAAATCATACTTTTTTGTACAAGTATGTGTTATAATATGTATCTATCCTTATCTATAAAGGTGTTTTCCTTGATGTCAAGGTTGTATTTTTCATTGTAGGACATACCCATGAGGACATTGATGGCAAATTTAGAAACCTATTTGAATGTATAAATAGGAAAGATGTATGGAGTGTGGCAGAGATGATGGAAAATTATAGGACATGTGAAAATAAAAAAAACTTCATGCCATATTTGATTGAAGAGGTAGTGGATTTCAAAGAGTATGTTAATAGTTACAATCTAAAGGGAAGAATTGAAATAGTAGGCCTAATAAAAGCTCAATACTTTTTTATAGGCATGGAGTAGGGTCAGACCATTATGCATTGTAAAAAATCTATAAGATATATAATTTGGTCACCCCCAATTACAATATGGGAAACAAAATAAAATGGTGAGCCAAATCTTCCAGAAGGTAATCCGATAAAAATGTATTTCAAAGACTTGAAAAATAGAGAAATGTCTAAAGATTCTATTATTTCAAAAGACTCATATAGAAGTATAAAAAATAATGAAAAATAAATTAAATATAACATCAATAAGTATCTATAACAATTCAATGAATTTCGTTTGACCATAAATAGTAAGTGGAAGAATCTAGCATATTACTTTCAAAACATTCATGATATAATGAAATAAGACATGTTCCCTTCTGAAGTTGAGTGTATAAGATATTTTTGGTCTAGAACTCGTCACAACATACCCTTGCATAGATATTTGGATAAAATGGTTCGTTATAGGACCCTTAATTTTGGAGTGGCAGTGGCATCTACAGATACAGATATTGGTCCAAGAAGCAAAAGCACAAAATTGTATATAATCTAGATCAAGATGTGCAAATCAGAGATATTTTATTTGTTAAATGTGATGATTCTACATGAGTGGAATAGAAAGTATGGTTTTATAGAGATAAAAGTAATATTGAGATACTATAAACAAATTGGGATATAAAACAAAGGGTCAATGTAGATTGGTTCATTCCGTTTCATAATTAGAAAAAAAATACAAAAAAAGCAAAAATTTATTCATGTTGTTTGGACAATAAATGGAATCCAAACCCAATTGACACATATTTACCATCCATACTCATAGATAGTATCATCTATGCTTGGAAACCAAATAAAAATTAGAGAGGTCATACACTTATTCTCACTTATTTTTTGAAAAGCATTGTAACATACTATTGGAATACATCATCCCACTAGGCATTAAAATAAATAGTGATAAAAGGATTAGAAAATTTGAAATGGTGTTTTATTAGTTTTGGAATGATAAATATCACTATTTTGTTTTCAAAATTTAGTCCATTTTTGGAGAATGTATAATTTTTTATTATTTTATTTATTTATATTTATTTCTAGTGGCACTTCATATTTCAGGTCTTAGAAAATAAATTTTGGCATTTGAGTTTTATATTTTATATTATGACAATTCATAATTTTGGTAGATGTGCATATATTTAATAGCATTTGACTGTTGGAATGTCCACTTTACAATTTTATTATTCAAAATGGCCTTCAATTTTTGTGTATTCTAAATAACCAGATCACATTTTGTGAATCATAAAAACCTCTTCGGCAAATTAAATTTTCAAATTAAAATTCACATTTTAAATCCTTCAAAATGGTCTTCAATAAATGTTCTTCATAATTTGTACATCTAAGAATTTACACTTTAGTTTTTGTGTTTTAGAAAATACACTTCAAAAGTCCTATGTGTCTGAAAAGGACTTTGGGGTTTACTCCTCAAAATGTCCCCCTTGTGCATCAGGATTTGTTCTTCGATAATTTTACATATCAACAAAATTTGTTATTTGGATTTTTAGTTTTTCAAATTACACTTTGTATAAGCACCCAAGATTGTGCCAAATCCAAATAAAATTCCAAACAATGTGAGCACCTAAGATTGTAACATGCATCACAATCTCAGTAATAAAAATATGTGGGAGATTATATTAATAATATAATAATAGAACACATGTGATCAACATGGAATGTTCACAAATATGAAATAAACTTTGATGGTCATGAGGACATCACCCAAATCAAATTAAATAAATAGTTCATGATCTAATCAACTGATGAAACGTGGCATACCAACCATCCCAAGTGTTTTAAATCACATCTTACCCAAGTGCCAGATTAATGTATGGATTATTTTTTCTCAAGAATAAATCACCAAGTCTTTTTTATCTATAAATGCATAGTCTGTGAACCAGTTTGAATGGCCACATAATTTGGACTTATTGTAAATATATAATATAGATGTGATTTATTTGTAATAATTCCAAGTAATTCTTAATGAAGTCTAATTTATTTATTATATATTTTAACTACTAATTAGTTATGATCATTTTAAATGATTTGGAATTATCACAAATACATTAGACATATATGATTTATATGTCATAAATCCAACTTAATATCAATACAGTTCAGTTTAGTCTTGATACAATCTAATTTATTTTTAAAAGTTTTCAAAAATTTGGACTATTGATCAGTACATAATATCTAAAATAGTCCTTATAGGATGTCATTTACAAATGATAGTGCATCCTTGTACAAACAATTAACTTTAATTTTGATAATTTTTGCATAAAACTGACACTTTGACTCATTTTTTAACATTTTGACAAATTAACATTTAAAAATTAATAAATGAAAATTAATTTTCAAACAACATATAACATAATCTATAAACCCAAATATAAAAATGACTAAAAAGTTAAAACTATCTATTTAAAGGACTTGCGTAAAACACTATGCCTTATAACTTACAAGAAACTTTCAAAAGAAAATACTTATTGAATTTTTATACTCTTAAATATAAAATTTTGTTTTTATTAAAAAAATACCCTACACCATACCAAAATAAAATATAAACTAATGAATCTTTAAAATGACTATAACCAATATTTTGACCAAGAAGCCTGATGTAAGATGCTAGATTAATGACATAGGATCTACAAACTCTGATTATTTAATGGTAACCAAGTTGGACACATTTTAAACTATGTGGTATTATCCACATGAAAATCCACCCAGAGATAGAAAGACAATTGTTGGCATAGTCATTTCCATCATTTGTGAAGGTAGGATGACCAAATATTGTGCCTAACCTAATTATAATGTGTAAATTAGACTAGTGATTTCATGGCATGCATTTTCAATGTGCCAATGGATCAAATTTATAGATTTAGATAAATCTAGCTACATAAATAAAGGTGAGATGGAGACTACAAAATATATGATATTTGGATGTATCCTAGGTAGAAAGATCTAGATACATAATTCCCACAATATCCTACAAACTAATTGCTAGGGTTGTAATAAAGTTTGTAGGTAAAATGAATCATGTGATTAAAATAAATGAAGGTAGTTGCATAAGAAAAATATAAAACTAACCAGTTGTCAATTTGAAATAACACAACCGTATATGCACAAAGAAACTCACCGAGATCAATTTTAGAGCATGAACCTAGGCATTTATCAGTCTCCATAGTAGGTAACCTTCAAACCAGATCAATTATAATTGATGAAAATGATATAATTACCAAACACCTTAACATATGACCCACAATTTCCTACAATAAATAATTATAGTGCAAGCCTTAAAAACTAGGCTACCATCACTTGGGGTAATTGAAAAAATAATAGATGTCCCTTAGAATGCTCAAGTTTCCATTGAACTGTAGCCTACACTAATACCATTGTTGGCAAAATAGAGAGCTGAATACGAGAGAAATAGATTAAACACACAGTAATAATATTATGTTTTCATATACTAATTTGATATAATACATTTGGTTATTATATAGAAACTAAGATAGCACAACTATATCCTAATAAATAAGGAGGACAAATAAAAACTTACCCAGCCATACACATTGGTAATAAAAAACCTTATGGGAATAAATTTCTCAATAATAAGAAATAAACTAATATGTTATAATAGGTTTAAAATACTTAAACCTATATAACAATTAATAATTTTATGAATATTATATGATAACAAATACATGAATTAATATTGCTTATGCCATGTACAATGTTATTCATTATGAATATTATGTGTTTCTATATTGGATGATGACTTTTATTGATAATATGAATTAACATCACTTTATCTATGCATGCTTAATTCTACATTTTATGATCATTACGTGTGTTATATCAAGTGATTAAATGTATTTAGTGATTGTTTATTATCACATTATGTGTTATTTGTGTCAAAGGATCCTCTAGTGTATGTAATAACCAAGTAATGTTTGTGCTAGATAAAATTTGAGTCATGTCTTGATTTCTTTTCTACTTCATGATCATGACATTGGGTGCATGATTGTGCTTACATATATGATTAATAGAACTATTGGTGATATAATTTATATCATGCATGCTTTATATTTTATATTTATTGTAATGATCAAATATGTATATGATGAAATATATTAAATAATGTTTGCATAACTAATTTAAATGATAATATTTTTCAATATAACACATAGTGCACATAAATCTTTCTTTTGAGATGTCTGATCTAGAGGATTCATCCCTCGTGTCAAAAGTAAGGCATATAGAGGGATTATCTTATATATTTATGTAATGAAAGACATATATTAGGAATTTTGGGTGATTTTATTTTATTTATATGGTAAATACTATATAATTTAAGACATGTGATAAATATGAGTAAAACTTGGGACATTATATAACAATGTTTGATAGATTAAATGTGTTAGATATAACATAGTTATTACAATTATCATATCAAGTATTTTAAAATCATTATATGTCATTTTTATATATAAATAATAATAACACTTTATATCACCTTGAGAAATAGATGGATTAGATTTTGGACATCAAAATTGTTTGTACAAAAAAACTATTTTATTTATTGTCGATTGATTGGGAAATATTGTACAATGCAATCACTTTGGATTTATAATATACATAATGGTTTATTCATATTTTAGTTTTTACATAAAAACTTATTTTGAGGTATTACATTTATATATGAATATGATTTTACAATTTCAAAAGATAATTATCATAATATTAACAATAGTGTAGTTAATGTTTTTGTGTCACTAAACATCTATCCATATTCCTTTTCCAATAGGGGTTCAATAATTTATACACCTAAACTAATGGTTTCTATGGTTGTATATCCTTGGGGCATAATCACCTTTTTTAATTATCCAAAAAAAAAATCATAAGTGGAGACATAGTTTGCGTACCCTCATCTATACTCACTATTTGGCTCTCCAATTTCATTTTTTTAATGGTATATCACATTAATTTTTATAACATGCATCGACATTGAGAAAATAATACTTTAGGAAATACTTGTAGACATGAAGTGAAATTATTCTTAGTTAAAAAATTATATTTTTTATCCTTTAAATCTAACATTTTGATTTAATACTAGAAGGGCATAATTTATAGATGCTTAAATTTAACATTATACACTTTGGAAACATTGTATTGGGAACATTTTGGTATACTTGAAATTTAGATATCATAATGGAGCAGTTGAACATAAAAACCAACCACTTAAAGACATGCTTAATTTCATGGTGCATTTGAGATACTTTCCTCCAAACTTTTAGGTAGATTAAATGTAGCGTGAAAAAGATATTCAAAATAGTACTTTGCACTCAATAGAAAAAAATATTAATCTTGAATTAAAAAGGTATTTTGTGAATCACAATGTATTTTAGTTCATAATTTATTGATTTAATGAATGGAAAAAGGTCCCAAATGATGATTTAAAAGGAGTGGAAGGAAATTATAATATATTTTTTTTAAGCTATTATGATGATCTGAATGCATATTGTCTTATATTTTGGTCACCACCAAAGTGATTTAATAATGGGATCTATTGTATGATAATTTTTTCCAAGCTTACGAAATCAAATATTATCATCTTCCTCTATTGGTTTCTCTCATTATGAATATGAAATTATTTAAGATCAGATCCATTCTAATAATTGTTATAATTTAGTTGATGATTTATAAATTCCTACAAAACCTTCATCTCCACCGCTAGTTCCACAAGTCATTAAGATTGCACCTAAACATATTTAAAAAATGGATATTCATAGTTAATAATGATTTTTTTTATTACATGGGATTGAAGAGATACAAGTAGGATTAAATTACAATATTATTTTTATAATGCACACTTAGCATAGTTAGCAGTTAGTTAAGAACTAAAACTTATAATGAGTATTGTAAGAATTCTGAATGACAGGTAGTTATGATAGAAAATATTATTTATTTTAATAAGAATAAAATTAGAAAATCAGTTAAAGTTATGATAGTAATGAATATAGTTATATATAATTAGGTATACCCTACTAAGTACATAATAATTGAGCTTATTCAAATACACATAAATATGATTGTAACACAAAATTTCACATGTTGAAGGTGTTCCTTACCACAAAACCTTTTCTATATTTTCCAATATGAATTTCATATTTGTAGTACTTTATTTCAAGACAACATGTAGATGGAACAACCATTATATGGACATTAAAAGTGTCATATTTGATGGAGACATGTCAGAATAAATGTAGATCTCCTAACATTCAAGGTTCATCAATTGTGATAAATCCAACTATGTTTCTAAACTTAAAATTTAATTTTAAAATTTGAAAAATTAATCCTCTATCTTGGTATGAAAATATCATCATGTTTTTTATCAACTATAGTGTTACATGGAGTTTATTTAACCACACAATATACAAGCATAAAGTAGACAAGGAACTCCTAATTTTGGTCCTTTATGTTAATAAATTAATCATTAAAATAAGTTAAGTAAAAAATATTCATGATGTGGAAACATGATTAATTAATTAATTCGAGACGAATATCTTAGTATTATTATGATTTTTTTATTTTCAGAAGATATATTTTGGGAAAGTAATCATTGTCAATCATTCCAACTATTTTCAAGATATAGCCCATTGCATTAGCTTGGAAGGCTTGAAATCCACACCAATTATTTTCCAATATCAATTCAATATTTCAAAAATGGGTATCTTTATCTACTTAATTTTAGACTCTAAATTAAAATGGTGAGATTTTTTCTATACATTGATCATACTCACCCTAATTTATCAACAATATTTTTTTTTAAATTGCTAATCTATAATATCTTTCTGGTACTACTAGATATCTTATTAAGTATAAGTTAAGAATAAATGAATAAATTGTTAATAAAACTTTTTTGGACAAAACCATCAATGTATTATATACAAATAGTGATAAGTTATGTGATGTAAATAATAACATGTTTAGTTTAGGATACATATAATATCTTAGGGTACGTCACATGAGATCGTCTTGTAAGAAAAAAATATTATTAATTTTAATAGTATTGAAGATGAGTATAGTAGATCTACATTTTCATTTATGAGCTAATATGGATTATTCAAATGATTTTTTAGTTCACATTTTGTTGGATCCAATTGACAATGATTTGGTGTGATAATCATAGTGTTACTCACATCTATTGAAATCTAGTGTATCACCAATGCATAAAACAAATTGAGATTCATATGGATTATACCATGTAACTCATATAGGATAGTATATTTTATCTTAATTATTGCTAGAAAAATCATCAGTCTATAGATATCTCCAAACACCATCATTTGAGGTTTGAAATTGTTTAACTGAGGTATACTTTGGGAGTGAAGGAAGGTGTCACCAAAAGGATATAATTTAGTATTTCATATATCCTTCCCTTTATCATTTTATATGTTTTAAGGTGAGATGTTAGTTTATTTTTAACACCCTATCTTGGATCACCTAAGCTTACTAAAATGGTTAATTATTAATAAGGGTTTTGAATAAAGCTTATGATTTGATATTTAGGTCATTGATTGAAGGGAGCATATACAAAAGGCAAAATTGGTTGATGAGAGTTATGTTCCAACCATAACTACATAATTGCATTGGTAAAAACTAAGAATTTTTAATGGTAAACCATTTAATACATATAATTAGGCTAACATTCTAATTTTTATTACATTTTTCATATAAACATACCACTAAATAAATCAAATTTTAACTTGACAAGTGAATTTGTGAGTATCTTTGCTATATGAAAATCTATTAGGTAGTACTAGATATGAATGTGGTGGTTCAAGACTTGTTCTAAAATTTAGTGGCACTATACCTAAATTTGTTTAGATATTTAATGAAACACTAGATTCCTGATAAGATTCAACACATCATGATTTTCATAGAAAAGGATTAGTGGTTGTTCTTTTAAAATTTCCATGTCAAATAGAATGTGATATAGCCAAATTGCTTCACACATAACTCCTTATGTAACATAATATTATACCTCTATGGATGAGAGAGAAAGTGTAGACTACTTCTTATTAATCCATGAAATTGGTCTAGATCTAAAATGGAATATATATCATGTAGCTGATTTTTTGTCATCAATAGCTCCTTCATAGTTTGAGTCTATATAAACATTAAAGAAAAAAAGTGAGTTCTTTTTGTATTATAGACCATAATCTCATGTAACTTTAACATATCTAAAAACTCAATTTGTTGCAACCCAATGACAATTCTTTGAATCTTGACTGAATCTAGAAAGATAGATGATATTGAATCATATATTTGGTCTACTATATGTCGAGTAAGAGACTCCCATCAATTTTCCTATATTGAGTTCCATCTACTTTAGGTGAATCTTGAAATTCAAATAGTTTGAAACATTTTTCTGTTAGAGTTGACAATGGTTTAAAATCTATCATCTTATATTTATCATGTAGTTTCTTAGAATTTTCATCTGTGAGCCAAAATTGTAATTCTTATTTTGTCATATCTTAAAACCAAGATAGTAATGAAGTATCATAAATTCTAGAATGTTCAATAATTTATTCATGGAATTCTTCAATTCATCAAATTGATCATTTGATCTTCCTGTGATCACAAGATCATCCATAAACAAAACAAGAATGAAAATCTATATGCCTAATTTATTGACATATAAATTTAAATCTAAGGGTCTTCAAGTAAATCCATGTTGAAATACATGATCACATATATTAATATACCATGCCCTTGGTAATTGCTTATGTCCATAAAGTGACTTGATTAGATGAAATACCTTTTGTGTATGTTGTTCATAAAGAAATAATTTTTGTTGGGTCATGTACACTTATTGCTTGAGATCACCATTTAAGAATAATTTCTTACATCCATGTACTTAATCTTTCATCCTTTTTATACTACTAGTGTGCAAAAAAATCTAATGTTTTTGATCTTCATAGTGGGTGAAAAGGTCTCTTCATAATCAATTCTTCTTGTTGAGTGTACCAATTTTAAACAAGTCATGCTTTATATTTGTCGATGTATCCATATACCTTATATCTTGTTTTGAAAATCCACTCACAGCTAATGGGTTTAATTCTTATAAGTAGTTTGGCAAGTTCCCAGGTCCTATTTTTTATCCTAAAATCATATTTGGCAACCATGTGCTTCATCCACTAAGTTTGATGTAATTCCTCTCAAACTATCTTTTGTTTGGTGTTGTCAACAAATGAACTCATCAATGTGATATTAACTTAATTTCTCACCTATCTTCTTATCCAAACTCCTAGTGAACTATCTAGAATAAAGTTTAGGTGTGAGTCCCTGATGGTCATTTATACCCATTTTGGACATCAATGTTGATGTTGATTTGATGTAGAATTATCTTCTAAATTTCCAATATAAATCAATAACTCTCTTTACAACTCATATTCATGTGGACAATATTAATCATGCTTATCATCTAACTATGGAATCAACTTATGAGAGGTGGTTAGTTTTAAATCCTCTTTATGTGTCAATGATTCAAATTATGACTCATCACAAAACATATCTCAAATTTCATAAATCTTACATGTATCAGGATCCATGAGACAATATGTTTTTGAGGTAGTAGTGTACCCCAATAGGATACGTTGGAGTGTCTTTGATTTGATATTCTTCCTCTTTTTAGTTGGGACGTACATATATGATCTACTAATAAATAATCTTAGATGACATATTGAAGGTTTATGACCACTTCATACCTCATCTGGTGTCTTATCATATAATATCTTCATAGGTACCCCATTTATAAGATAAACAACTATCTAGACTATTTTTGCCCAGAATGGTGCCTCTAACTTTATAGTGTAAAACATGTAATGAGCCATATCCATGAATGAAAAATTATGTTTCTCTATAATTCCATTTTATTGTGGTAATATAAGGGGAAATCAAGTGTTATTTGATGATATTTTAGGGAGTAGTAAGGTATTATTTGATATTATGTTGCTTCAGGAATGTTAAAAACTCATTTGATGTGAATTCTCCCTCAATTTGAGTGGAAGAGATGAAGAGGCCTCCCTGACTAAGTTAAAATAAGTTTGAAGAAGACCTTAAAATGAGCAAAGGCTTCACTTTTGTTATTGAGAAAAAATACCCAAATCTTCTAAGATAAATCTTCAACAAACAATTGTAAGTACTTGAACACTTGAAAATTAGCAGGTAGGGGTCTACATAGATTGGTATGAACCACATATAGATTATCCTTGGCATGAGATTAACTTAAATAGAATGGAACCCTATGTTATTTTCCTCTAAGGCTTATATTGCATATACTTAAATTAGAAAGTTGAGGAATATTATGTACTATTGCCTTAGAGCTAGTTTAGTATGGGGAGAGATGAAAAAGGTGCCCATATTGATAATGTAATATATTATGTTTTAGAGGTAGATAGATATAATGCATTAGTTGAAACTAAATTTAGTGTAAATTAATGATCCTTCAAATAGATCTAGTAATTACCTCACCTTCCAATGAGATGAGATAGGATTTGGTTTCATTCTTGATCAAGAACTCCACCTTAATCTTATTATTAAAGAGATGACTTACAAACAAGATACTTAATTTCAATTTGAGGTCATACAAAACCTTTTTGAGAGTACTTATTTTTATCCCAAGAGGAATCATGATAGTCCTAATTACTTTTAAAACATAATCCTTATCATCTACAATCTGAACCTAATCTCAAGTGGGTGGATTAGCTAGTAAATCAAAGAGCTTCTTGCATCTTATAATATTTTTGATAGCACTTGAGTCAATAAAAGAAATATTTCTAAATGGTGATGATTTTTGGGAGACAAGAATTATATTATCACATGTTTCATAATCTATTGTTTATGATACCTTATCTTTAGATGTATCATCTTGTGTTAGTTGATTTTGTTTTTCTACATGTCCTCTTTACTTCCATCACTGATGATGGTGATTCCTTTTTTATTATTTTGAATCATATCGACTAGGCGTGCCCTCTCAAATAGATGTGCCTTGAGATAAAGAATTATAACAATAGTGATATGTGTCATGAGTATTTATGCAAAAAATTTGACATAGCCATTTCACTATCCAAGACTTTTATTGACGTTGATGTTGCATTGGCTATCTTTTTGTATAAATTTTTACCACACTACTTATAAATCAATGGTTTGTCTTCAAACTCATCTTGCACTCATTATATGACTTATTCTTTTTCAAATATATTCACCAGGGCTTCAAAATATGAGGCTTATTTTTTAATGTTTAGTGTTGTGACAAACAATTGAAATCAAGAAGGAATAACTCTTAGAGTGATCGACACCACCATCTTGTCCTCATGATTTTCACCAAGCGTAACTATTTCTACACTAAGTATTGCCACTTAACATAAAAAATACTCAACTTTATCTCTGTCTTTCATACTAAGCATATGATGCTTAGACTAGAGATGAAGGATATTAGATTAATTTTTCACCTCGTAGATAATGTACATAATGTCCCAAGACTCCTTCGATGTTGATGCATTTTGAATATGAGATTGAACCTTATTTGTGATAATGAGTGTAATCAATATTAAGGATATTAGAATTTTCATATTTTTTTTCTCATCAACTCCAGTTGGATGGGGCACACTACCATTGATGATCCCCCATAATTATTTGTGTTGAAGAAAAGTGTGCATCTTTGTCTTCCATGCTACATATTTGGCCACTTTTAGGAGTTGGGCATCATAAATAATAAACTTTAGTGATAACATCGCTTATGTCTCCCTTAGATATAGAAGGTGATTACAAAGGCCAAAATAACAAAGGATAAAAAATATTTTATTGTTTCAAGAATTTGTATTAAAAAATATACCTTATCAAAGCTAACTAATGCCTTTGTATAAGTTTTAAACAAATTATCAACATGCTTGTTGTCTAAGGGTAGAGACAAAAGGAAAATTTACTCTTCCTCTCATTCATACTATTGTAACAACATAATTCTTATATATAATGCAATCACATGCCTCCCTTTTTAACATGTATGAAGAGAAGCCTGGTGATAATTAGTCAAAATACTTCCTCAATCCATTTATATGGATACTATGATGAGATCTATTGAATTAAATGAGGGAATATGGAGAGGCCCTAAAACCTTGCTAATGAAATCATTCAAAGTAGGCCAAAAACATGGTGAGGACCCAAAAGTATGTTAACAATGCCAATGTCTTAAAATACACAAAAAACATTGAAACAATAGAATACAGAGGCCTAGAGGCATGGTAGCATGTTAAAATCTATGAAATATTTTGTTTTTAAAGGGTAAATCACCAATGACATTCACTAGTTACACAAATGAATTTTTCATTAAAAGAGGAGGTTTTAAACACCGTCATGTTATCATTATTCCTCCTAAGTATATTTCCCTAAGCATACTAGCTCTAATACTAGATTGAATAAATCTTATACTTTGATATATTATTCATTTAATGGAGGCATATATACATGACTAAATTGATTGCGGACAATTATGTTCAAACCATAAATACATGAGTAATGACAAAGCAATTTTAATTTTAAATAATGTAATATATATAATTTTTCTAATAGGCTAAATCCATTGATATACCATATATTCATGATTGTTATCATTAATTGTCCTATATATCATTTGGTGATATTATATTGTATCATGGAAGAAGATATTATTATTATTATTATTATTATTATTATTATTATTATTATTATTATTATTATTATTATTATTATTATTATTATTATTATTATTATTATTATTATTATTATTATTAAATTGATTA
Organism: Torreya grandis; assembly: GCA_037957365.1. Taxonomy (NCBI): domain Eukaryota; kingdom Viridiplantae; phylum Streptophyta; class Pinopsida; order Cupressales; family Taxaceae; genus Torreya; species Torreya grandis. The sequence continues at coordinate 1,054,911 of JARHVA010005608.1, read as the reverse complement.
ATATATAAGTGGATTCTTTGTGTAAAACATTTTCCATGTAAAAAGTGTCATTCCTTCAAATAATTGCCTTATAAATATCATTTCCTTCCCTTTATTAGAGGGTGCTTATGACCATTCATTACCCAAATAACTTGAGCTACTAAAATTTAATATAAGATGATATTCCATGATATTCTCTAACTTCAAATTTGATTGATAACTATAGTTTCCTTTATCCACATTTACTTTTGAGTAAATTATCAAGTCAACTACCATTCCTTATTCTATTATCCATCCTTCTCTTGAATGTGGTCTGGATGTTAGTTCCTCCTATAACATTATTACATCCTATTTTAAAACATTTTCTATAAATTCAAGTTGATTTTCTCTAACTTCATGTTTGATTGATAATTATATTTTCCTTTGTCCATATTTACTTTTCAGTATGTTATTTGGTCAACTACCATTCCTTCATCTGGTATCCATCCTTCTCTTTAAAGTGGTTGGGATGTTAGTTCCTCCTATAGCATTATTACATCTTGTTTTAAATCATTAAAACATTTTCCATGTAAAAAGTGTAATTCCTTCAAATAGTTGCCTTATAAATATCATTTCTTTCCCTTTATCAGAGGGTGCTTATGACCATTCACTACCCAAATAACTTGAGATACTAAAATTTAATTTAAGAGGGTATTACATGATATTCTCTAACTTCAAGTTTGATTGATAACTTTATTTTCCTTTTTCCACATTTACTTTTCAATACATTATTGGGTCAACTACCATTCCTTGTTCTAGTATCCATCCTTCTCTTGAAAGTGGTCTACACGTTAGTTCCTCCTATAGCATTATTACATTTTGTCTTATTTACATTTTATTTTGAGCATATGTATTATTGTGGTCATCCTAATCCTATTAACTCTCCATTTTCCATATTTTATTTGCTAATCAAAGCCCATGTATATATTAAACTCTTTCCAACCATTATGGCATTGATGGAGGGTGGTCATTACCTTGTTGGTTGTCATAGTTTTATTTATAATTTATATTTATAGCTGACTTTGATGACCATGACATCTTTTAGCTTCTCATCTTGTTTAACTTCAACTCCACATACACATTGGTAATGCTCCACATAAACATCAATATCCTCTTGTGTTTATGTTACATAGACATAGTATTATAAGCACTATGAGTCAAATTTTCCATATATTTGATTGCAACTGAGGTGAATCTAATTTAAAATATGCTATCATAATCTATGCTTAATACAAATATCTTTTTTTTGTAAGTTTGGGCTTGTGCTTCATCAAATAAAATATAATAATTTAATGGACTAAACGCAAACCCAACAAACTCATCTCATATTCGGTATCTAAATAAGATATTAACTAGTTTTTAAACACATGTTTCCTTCACATGCACCAAACTCATCGTGTTATGACTATATTGTAAAGAGATATAAATAAAATCATATTAATACATTTCTTATTCATTATAATAATAATAAATATTTCTTCTTTTGTGATCCAATATAATATTACCAAATGATATATAAGATAAAGAAAGATAACAATCATCTCTATATCTCATATCAATAGGTCCAACCCTAGTAAATACTAAAGCATGTATGTAAGCCAAGGTGATCCTAGGTGGGACATTACATACTTGATCCCTTTAGGAAACTTCACTCGAATGTTTTTTGCATAATAAGTATCTCTTTTTTCTATGATCTAATATAATATGACCAAAGGATATATAAGATAAAATGTGATAAAAATTAATGAAAATATGGCATATCAATGGATCCAACCCTGATTAATACCTAATCATATACCTAAACCAAAGAGAAGCTAGCTGAGAAGTTATAATATTTAAAAATGATACACTTTTATATAGCTTAATATGCACTTGTATTATTCATTGTAATACAATTCAAAGATAAAAATTAAATGGTTCACACTTATCTATTTAATCTTCATTATATAATATTATCAATTAACTAAAGAAAATAATTGATTTATTCTAATATAGTGAAATCTTAACTTAAGAAGACTACCTATATTACTAAACTACCCTTAAGAAGTGTTGTTATACTATTTAACTAACTCTTAATAATACATATACTTAAAGAGATATAGTCTTAAATCCCTAACCCTAGCCTAATTATACTCTATATAAGAGCATAGAGATCTAATGGGTGAGACATAGTATGAATACGAAGTATTGTTTATAATATTAGAAAATTTATGCCAAATATTTAATCTAAAGGGGTTGTTCAACTATTTTAGAAAATTTCATGTAGATTTATATATTGTATGTATTATGAGCATTTTTCTTAAACTAACTACTATGGGTATGGAATTATTCTGTTAATTTAATAAATATAAAGTTGATGTTGTCTCCCTCCTTATCCATTTATGATAAGAAGTATGACTCGTAGTAAATTGATAAAAGAGAGAATATTCTAATTCTCCCTTGAAGATTAATGTGTTCATTTTAACTCAATTCTCCATCATTAAAAACCATTACCACAAATGATATTTCATTATAGAAAAATAATTTGTATTTAAATTATTTTTGATAAGTTTTCCATCATACACTTTAGTCTATAAATACGATAAATAAATTAGATAAAAGTTTAAAATAAAAAATAGAAGTTATTAAAATATTTAATTAAATTATATAATTTACACAACATTTATCTTTACATCCACAATAAATATTTGAAATTTTCTATTTTCACCAATATCACAAATGCCAATCTTCTCAAATTTACCACTCTAATAAATCAAATTCTAACAAGATTCATCCGTTATTTTATCTCTTAAAAAAAGGGAAAAAAAAATTGTAAATCCTTAAAATTTTATCTACAATTATACACTAAAGGGATCACCTCAGGCAAAAACATTTTTTTTTTAAATAAAAATTTTAAAGATGAAATAAGAGTTATACTTATTTTCTTGAGTTGTGTCATGAGAATGGGACCTCAAATGATATATATATATATATATATAATAGCGAATTCAATCTTTAAAAAACGAAATTCATCTGGATCTTCCGTTGATTCAATAAATCTTAATTTGATTTTGACAGCAATTTTGAGGTAGAGATTGAACCTAACAACCATTTCTTAGAAGTTCCGTCTATGAACATGTGTCGATACAACCTTGGCCTCAGGCTCTAAAATGGAAGCAAAAACGAGGCTTAGATCCATCCTGCAAAGGAAGTCTTATTTACAATGGTCCCTATTACCTAAAATGCTTATAAATACGGTGATTGTTTGTCGGAGATGCGAGTTGACGGGGCACCTTTGAGCGGAAATGATTATGAATTATATTGATGTGTTGGTGACCCATCATCTGTCCCAAGTCGTAAGCACCGACGTCTTCGTTTTGCCAGCAGAAACGAAAGAAAGAGTAAGCGAACCTTTTCGGAGTACTCTAAAAAACGAAACTCTTATCTTCACTGTCTTTTCCGATGGGCAGAATGACAGTGATATTTAGAGGCAGGTAGAACATTGGGACCCTCGAGATTATATTTCAATACAGAAGAGGACTATGTGCTGGATTACAGTCATTGGGCCAAACCCCAATAAACAGGATATCTAGTACATGGCATTTGGTTTAGGTTTACACCTGACATAGAATGACCCTGTTAGAAAATAAGTTTATGTCAGACATACCTAATTCTTATGTTTGACAAATATCATCGTAAATCCTACACTTCATCATTTGTGCCATATCTGTTGAACATCTTTGGACAAGACATTGTGGTTGCGAATTTTACATGCCATCTCTATATATATTTTGTTAGGATATTTATGAACCGTTTATTTAATACCAGGGCCGTGGTCCTTGTTCTTTAAGACACGCAGATACTCTGTTATTACTCATTTAGATATTTTTTTCAAAAAAGGCCTTCCATTTTTGCCGTGTTTGCTTCCTTGTTATGTACACTAGTCTTCATATCAACATGTTATTCTTTTTCTCTGACTATCTGTTTCCAACCAACTATTTATGCTTTTTTTTTAAAGCTTCCCAATTACATGTAATTTTGTTGTGGGAGTAGTAGAGACTGAGTAGTTGTGCATTTTCTATTATAAGAGTCTCTTGTTTCTTGTAATTTGATTTTTACCATCGAAAACATTGACGTTGCACTAAAAAAGAGTTCCTGTGCTGTTTGCCAGTGTATCCTAAGGACTCGCGGAAGTGACTCTCCTGCTCAAATCAAACCGGTACTAACTTTTTTGACTAGCAGTTTTATAATCAAATATTTATTCGTTCCATGAGGAGCACTTTTCTACTTCACCGGAATATTTTGCACTTTTGTAGATTATTAGTTTACCCCTGCTTTATCACATTGGGATCGGGTGTCATATTATAAAATTCCTTCTTGTTCTACAATGGTTATTTTCAGAGTTTTGACTGGGCTTAGCCAAGTATTTTCTTATGTCACATTTTCCACAAGTTTATCCTAGACAGATTACCTCATCGTCTGTTGGCAATAAGGAATAAGTAGTGTCTTCTCTTATGTTTTCATCATATAAGGAAATGCTATTTCTTTTTTGTGGTGTATTGACTCAGACAGTTCATAATATGCAGTAATGGCGGAAATATCTCAACTATATGACCGATGTGATTGACAGCTTCATGTATATCCTTTATTTGTAAGACATGAAATGGTAATGCTGCTGTTTGAATGTTGTTATATCAAGTATATAATTGGCCAGGCTCCTGAACAGTACCATAACGATCAAAAAATTATGAACGTTAATGTGATAGCACAACTCCTGTAACGTTTGTGGCCATTTTCATTTGAAGGTTCTCATATTAATCTTCAATAAAAATATTTGATTTTTTTCAAGATCTCACTCTCTTCAATATTAAAATTAAGGAACCCCTAAATTCCGGTATTTGCCGCAACACTTGGAGTGAGTTCATCTTGGCATCTTAACTGCTTTGACTCGTTTGTTTTTTTCGATAATGGGTTAATAAAATATTGGCACTTACATTTTAACATTAAAAATTAATCGAAGAAAACTGGTGTGACATTTTTCAGGTAACGAAGGTGGTTCTCAAAGTAACGGAATGGATTTGATGGCATAAATAACGGGCTGGATTTGATGGGCAGTATGAAGCTCCCACTTCTTGTTATTCTGGGCATATTTTTTCTGTTGCCATGCAGAGAATGTAGGGGTTAGAATTTTTAAATATAAGTATTGAATATTATTCTACATAATGCCCAATATACATTAAATCGAGTGTATTAAATTTTATTTCAGTTTTTGATGGCTTTTAAAGAAAAAATAAAACGTGTGAAGTTTACATTTTATTTATATAATTGTAATTATAATTATAATGTGTAATCCTTCTTTGCAGATCAACTGGAAATCGTTTATATTAAAAACTTATTTAATGAAATGGTTTTCAATAAAAGCATAGTACATATTTATTTATTTCTTAAATTATTTTCAAGGATGGAAGGGCTACCAGGGATTCAATGTTTTAAGAAGAAAGATGCTTCCATGAAAAGACATTTAAAACATCCTTGTCCATCAAAAACATGTATTTAGTATATATATTTTTAATAATATATTGTGTGTAACGACCCATACTCAGGAGCTAACACCACCACCATCGATGTATATTGTGTGTAATGACCCATCATTGTTTGGCTCAAAAAGCTAAGAACATCATCCCGAGAACCATACAAGCTAAATAGCTAACACCGCCACCAAAACAGGCAGACCAACTCGAAGGCAAACAAAAATCGAAACAATCACATTACCAGGTCGCAAGATCCAAATCACATTCCAACGCGTTCCATGTCTTTTTATGAAAACTATCCGTCCCCTTCAAATGAAATTAGCATGAAAATCATGCAGAAGGACATTTTCGGAAATGTAAAAAAGCAACTGGCACAAGAAGTCAGTTATTTGCAGAATATCAATACCATTTCGAGATGTTCCCCACCCACAGTATTCAAACCTCCTTTTAGGCTGGTCTGCCACCTCGAGCCTGCACCGACGGATTGGTTAAGCACCCCCTATTTCAATAATAGGCATTGCATTCGTTTAGAATAAAAGATCATATATATCTAGGAGCAAGACCCACAGTTTGAATATCTATCCATGAACGTATTTGGCAATTTTATATATATATATATAAAGTCCCACAGTTTGAATATCTATCCATGAAGGTATTTGGGAATTATATATATATATATATATATATATATATAAAAGAAATAGTTGGTCATGTTAAATTATTTCATAATTATAATATTATAAATTTACATTAGGAATAAAAACCTGCACTTTTAATCGTTAGTTTTGAATTTCAAATTGTGTTAACAGGGAAATTAGTATAATGTTTAACAGTAAAGAAAACAAAACAATTATTTGGTTAAAATATTAACATTTTTTATTGAATTTAATGATTCAATATGGAGATCGCATAATAAATATAAATATCCACATGAATTATATTATATTAAAACGGGAATTTGAAATAGAGTGGGAGATTTATGATGATGATGATGATGATGATGATGATGATGATGATGATGATAATAATAATAATAATAATAATAATAATAATAATAATAATAATAATAATAATAATAATAATAATTAATTTTTTTTACATTTAATTTTAAATATTTTAAAAAATATGTATATATTTGAAATGGTTAGTTTTTATAATTTGTTTTATTTTTTAAATATTTTAAATATTTGAATAATATATCTCAAATCATAATGATTAGTACATGCTATAAAAATATATTTCTACATTTTAATTTATTTATTAAAAATCTTATAATAAAAAAATTATATCATAAAATGTTATGATTATAAAATATATTGAATAAAATAAAAAATTAAACTAATATGATTGTCTATCAAAAGAGTGTCATGGATGTAATGTTGAGTGTAATAGTATGTGTTTTACATCATGAATATTTTATTTTCGATTATTTACATGATTCAATTGATATTCTTGTCAATGGTTTAAACCTAAATCATACATATTAAAATCATTTTTTGGGCCATTAACACATCTTAAACTAATGACAATATAAAATAATAATAATTTTTTTTTTTTTTTTTTTTTGTGTTTATGTCTAATTTCTTTTTTCTTACAAATTTTTATCAAAAATATATTTTATTTTTACAGTCCCATTAGTTTTTTCTGGTTATTACCATAAAAACACACACATAACACATATTATTGTCTAAAATTTTGTTTTTTATATATTTTTTAAAGTAGTCTTTTTAATATTATACATAAAATAAGTAATTGTTAAAACATAAATATTAGAAACCAAACAAAAGTTCAGTACAATGCTAATAAAATTTGAAATGATTACCTCAAAATGAACGAAGAGGGGAAGAATCTGCCTTCATTTTTCAATGTATGCATCCTTTTTGATGTCGATTTTCTTAATTGGCATAGATTGTAGTTGCAAGTAGTAGTAGAAACTACGTGGACAATAGGGCAGTAACTCCTTTGCATGATTGATGATTGGGCTTGATAGTTGAATGTCTTGGATGCAATTATCGGCACTAAAAGATGAGGCATGTTTTTATGACATGAGAGATTGCTGATACCTAACTTATAGGATTTTTAAATAATTGTAAGTCATTGATCTCGTTTCAAAATCAATGGTGTAAAATGAGTCATCCCTTTATTGAATGAGCAGAGTTGAGGAGTAAATATGGGATGTTCGGATGTGGAAGGAAATGCAGTAATGAAAAGTGGGATTGATTCCATTAGAATTCCATGGCTAGAATACTTTGATTTTTAAGTTATATTTTATTTGTACTATTGTACCTTTGCACGAGATTTTTGTGAAGATTGTTTTGGGATGTAGATGATGTTGTCATCCATTTGAGGTGTTGTTTTTTTTCGTTTTGTTTGTTTGTTTGTTTTTTTTTTTTTTAAATATAAATATAGAATGTAATATACATTCCAGATATATTTTTATGAGAGTTAACTTAATTAAATTTTTATGGTATGTTAACTAATTATGTTTGATGTGATGGTTGTAATATTTTTTAAGGTTAAAAATCAAATAAGATTTCTTAATTAATTGATTACGAGTGTTGTTCATAAAGTAATGAATTGATCAAATATGTGGCCAAAGAAATTAGAATCATGATACAGTGCAAAAATAAGTTTAAATATGTCATGAATAATTTTAAGATGGAAAAAGCAATTAATTCTTTGATTTGGGATGATAGAACAATTTAAGGTTTAATCACATGTGATGATGTAAAATAATGGTTTAGTGAATAATGATGACATCGAAAGGAATGAAATGAGTTGTCTATCTTTTTCTCCTATTTTAAAGGGTGTTGAGAGTAACTGGGGGAGTAATATCTTCTCGTCAAATGAAATGGCAAAAAAAAATGGGTATACGTAAATGTCTCAAATGATACAATAAATACAAATATTAATTTAGAATAATGATTTTAAATAAAAATGTAAAAAAATTTGAGCTTGTTAAAATTTTGGAGGAAGATGATGATGATATGATACCCCTCAATGGATCAGGAAAAATAAATTATGTGGAGGACCACTTTAAATGAAAAATAATAATGAAAATGTAGGGTAAATGGTGAAAATGGTGAAAACGTGAATAAAAATGGTGAAATGAATCAGTTTGGAATTGGCAAGGGGAAATGCAAGTATAAATGTTGAAAAACAAATGGGATGTATTTCAAATGAGGTGAACAAACACGGGCGGGGGATGAAAAAAATCAATTTTCATCCCAGCTTATAGAAAACTTGTGGTATGTATCTTTCTACATGACCTCCTACAAAGATAGCTTGTATCACATCCGAGAAGCATCATAGCAAGCATGTGAGAGATCACCAGAGACCGGCACAGGTAAGTAGGATAAAATTTTGAAATTTTTTTTTTTTTTTTTTTTTACATTGTAAAAATAGGGGAAATAAGGTCATGTGCAGTGAAATCACCATTGTGAAAATGGTAGTTTCACCTAGGCTAATGGTAGGTTCACCGCCTAAAATAGCGGGTTCGTATTAGAAAACTTTAAATTTGGAATGTTTGGAAATTTCACATTTGTCATGCTACGAACGTTTATACTTCAGCGACATCACAAAAGTCGAGGCGGGTTTGCCATTATTGGAAATATCACTGAACTAATGGTGGGATCACCGAATGACAGGAACAATGAAGGATCAAGATTTCACACGGAATATTATTTAAATTGATATTGAATGGTGAAATATGTATAGAGGATGGCAATGATGAAAATGACTAAGTGTGCTAACATTTATGACTGCAGGAGTGATTATCGATTGGTACTGCACGGCAGAGACGATCAAGAGTATTGGTGTGCACTGGTCAACTTAGTGTGGAGAACGCCAGACTACTTGAAGCAATCTGTTTGTATTATCTTAGCTTGTATGTTGAGGATTCGGGGCAATGTGGTTGTTTCTCGTCACTCGTCGTTTCTTTTCATCCGTCCCGTTTCTTGCTCCAGGTCCGACAACACTGATATTGAGCTATATGATTAAGTGATTGACTTGGATGAGTGTCTGGAAGACGAGAGTATCGATCGATTAACGCTTATTCTGATGGCCATTGCCAACGGAAACCTTATAGCTGACAAACCTGACTGATTATTCCATATGGGATTAGCAGGAATGATATTAGATATGTGGGAGGATACAATAGTTTCTCTTGGGGTCGACTATTTTAGCACAGTTTCATAGAGATACATAGAGATATATATGTTAGTATACCGAGTTGGGAGGGGTATTGAGTTATCTACTTTGCTACAAATCTGGTCATGGGAGCAAATTGGAATTGAAAAACCAGTGGGTATGCGCTAACGTAGGTATAGTAACGAGCACCTTTATTTTGTATAGTTTCTTGAATGATGTGGGCAATGGGGTCATTTAGTCGACCTAGGATTCTAAAGATTGGCTATTGATTAGCTGTCACTTCACGCTATTGACTGGACGCCATATAGGAGGAAAGAGTTTCAGATGCGTGACGACCAGTTATATATGGGATACATGATTACAAAATGTTACATTATATTTTGGAGAGGGATAGACTTGACCGAGTACAAAGAACTTTTAAATTTCAGTAGGGGATGCCAGAGGGGCCACAAATTTTTGCCATGGATGTGTACACAAAGGTCGCACAGTGGTCCTGTAGGTAACAGGGACAATAGCTCTGACAGATTGAGATTTTTAGAAACCAATGTAATGGGATGATAGGGAGTCAATAACAGATGTGGGAATATTTGTTAGTGGAGACGAGGACCACTAGATTTACTAGGCCAGTAACCTCATATGATCAGAAATTACAGTAGAGGATTCAGGCAGTTATACGGACATATTCACGATGACGGAGGCAGAGAGAGGCGACGAGGAGGGTGACCAAGGCTAGGAGACATGATGGCCGGGAAGATATGGAGTACGGGGAGGATGCAGGAGAGTGGGGAGATGAGGATTGTGGAGGACATGATGATATGGGTCAAGGACACGGTGATGGTGTAAAGCAGACGGGTGGATCTACTATTGTTATTATAGTCTCCCCTGATCAGATAGTATAGGCACATTTGGGCCATCTAGTGGCACCAGTAGTTATGGACCCACATATTCAGATATGTACATTAGTGACGTTGGTAGGACCTTACATTTTGGGTGGCAGAGATGGCGTTGGACCATCACATACAACGTAGTTACTAGAGGACGAGAGGTTGATATCCATTTGTCAAGAGGAGATAGTAGCTAGGGCGGACAAGATAACAAGGCTACCGTGCAAATTATCTAGGGCGGATGTAGAGATAGCAGAGAGAGATAGTCAGATTACTAAACCTACGATAGAATATATATATATATTTTATGTATTTTTCTAAATTTTTATGATATATATATATATATATATATATATATATATATATATATATATATATATAGAATATGTACATGTATACAAGGGTTAGTATCAAATGGAATAGTGACTCTAGTAGCACTGGTATAAAACGATGTTCAATGGAGGACGAGTGAATTGAATGGATCTAATGAGAGATATTCAAGCACTGTAAAGCTAGAATAACCATTTATCTCTATTCTACTCTAATGCCCTACTGCAAACATAATTGTTTGGTGTAGATATTCTCCACCATTTTATGTCCTATAGTACTTGTGTCTCATCCTCAAGGTCAAAAAATAATAGGGAAATGGATAAGAGTATGTGAGATATTTATATGCATGAATGGAATGATGTATATCTAACCCAAAATATAGGGGGTACACATAGAAAATGTTTGATTTTAAAGCATAAAAATTCTTGATGTGCATGATGTTCATGGGCTCATCAATTTCCTTCCCATCTTCTATTACCAATTATTAGGACCCTAAGTCATACATAGAAGTATTGATATATGGACCCAACCAATTAGGTTCAAACATCCTTTTATTTTCATGATTGACATCAAATTTCCTTTGCCATTCCATCATAACAAGGTCTAAAACATGAAAATATTAGGATTTTACGCATTTTTCATAGTTAGAGCATAGCTAGTTCTAATATACCTCGATTGAGGGCATCTACCCATTCTCATCCATAAGATCTAGTTCATGTAGCCATGAAAGGCAATACTCTTCATCATTAATGATATCCTTCAATGTGATACACATGGATAATACCTCAATCTCGATAGGGAGGATGGCTTTAGATCCATAAATCAAGGAATATAGAGTGGCATACGAAGGTATAGTGATCCCTTAAGGTAATATACATCTATAAGTTCTATAAAAAATCAACGTAATTGACTATATTCTTGAATATTTTTATGATGTTTTTATCAGATGCCTTGATTTGGTGGTTTTCTTGGGAATAGTAAGGAGTGGACTATCTACAGATGATATAGAACTGAGTACATATGGACATGACATCCTTATTATTTAATAAATTAATGTTATTCTTAATGATAGTGAATGGGATTCCATATTTGAAGATGAGATTGTTTTAAATGAATTCTTATATTTGCTTCCTAATTAGATAAGTGAGAGGAATGGATTTGAACCACTAAGGATATATTTAGGGCCATCATAAAATGATGGATTTATCTTCCCTATTATATTCATCCCCCCTATGGAGAAGGGCTAGGATGTTGTAATTATTTATAAATATTGTGATGAAATGTGAATTATATCACTATGTTTCAGATATGGAAGACACTTATTAACATATTTTTAGGCATTTGACTTCATGGTTCACTAATAATAAGCCATGTGAATACATTTCTTGGAAATAACTATTACACTAGTGTGTGTTACACATATCCCATCATGAACGTTTTTGATGGCCAAATCAACTTTTTCTGAGATTAAAATATGTAAAAATATGCCATCATAACCCCTATAATAAAGTGTGTCACCAAGAAAGATATAGTGGGAGGTGTTTTAGATAAAGCATTTTTGTTGGGATCATGATAGCTTAACAGGGAATGTGTGATCATGGAGGTAATTATAGATATTATGATATTATGGTGAAGTAGGACCATAGATCTCGCATACCATTTGAGACATTGGATGATCATATGTGGAGATGAAAAGTTGTTTTATCAGGTATTTATATTATTTAACACCTATAGAAATTTTAAGGATTGACCTAATGGTGGAAACCACATATGTTAACTTGTTATGTACACATCATACCTACTTAAATTTGATGTCCACGGAGTATTGTTTCAATCTATCCACCATGGACTTATATGGAGCTATATTATCTTATTTTTTATATAATTATTGTTGTCATAGTTGAATATAAATTTCAGGTCACAATAGAATGATAAATGTTTGATGTTATATTGAATTGTGAGTTGAATCCCTATGATGAGGGCCTCATACACTCAAATGTAGTTTGTGCATCGAAAGATAAAAGGAAAATCTTGTGTTATAACTTTGCCATGTTATATTATGAACAAAATACCTGCCAATAATCCACATGATATGAAGGACTCATAAAATTAAAATTTCCATTATTGTGACTTGGAAAAGTACAAAATGGATTAATCAACAAATTAGATGGTTAAGGATTGTTTGTCTAATAATAGAGCTTCAATGAGTTGATCTATAATTAATTACCCTTTAATTTCCTTTTTATATACATAATGAGCATCAAATTAATTGAATATGTTGACCCATTTATCCATTCTACCCATGAGGGTTTTTAGGGTGAGAAGATATTTAAGTAGATTGAGATTGGCTATTAGAATAGTTTTGGTATTTAATAGATAATGTCTCAATTTTTGGGAGTCAAAGACTAACAAAAAACAACATTTATAAATGGATGAATAAGTGTGATCATATGATACCATGTCCAACAGAGATAATAGACATCCCTTTCATTTTTTTTTATCATGTTGATCCAAGAGTGCCCCAAGGCCATGTTGAGTTGCAAAAACTTAGAGAAATAATGGATTTCATGGAGTTAGAGGAATATCACTGGAATATTGGATGTATATTTTTTGAGTTACTCAAATTCTTCTTGGCATTCATTTTTCCAGTAAATCTCAGTGTTCTTCTTGATAACATGTGTTAAGATGTGACACATGTTGGGCAACTATCAAATGAACCTCTACATAATATGTATTTTTCCCTATAGACTTTTGAATTGCTTGAGATTGGATGGTGAGTAAATTTATACTATAGCCTAAACCTTAAGTTGGATCAACTTAGATAACCATGTAGTAAATTGAGCCCCAAAACGTTTCTTAATGTAACCTAAAATACACATTTATTAGGAATATGTTTCACTTTGTATTCCTTGAGATAATTAAAGATTCTATGAAAGCCTATTGGATGTTATACTTGATATTTTCATTTTCTAAATATCGCACCCACATATTATTTCATAATTTCATGCATCATGTCATTGTAAATTACTCTCATGTCTCAATGAATACAGTGGCACCTATCTTATTTAGACCAAAGTGCATTCAAATTTGATTATAGTCATAAAATTCATCCATAAGTAAAAACATTCCATGCAATGTTGTGGTATCAAATATCATGTAGATATTAGGTAATGTCATGTCATCGTTTGGGCTAGATCTGTTTATTTCTCTAAAAATCATCACACAAGTGAATTCCCATATACTTTTTATTGAATGACACGATATTAAAAATACACTTCGAGTAGTTGATGGCCCTGATGAACCCTTATTATAAGAGTTTTTCAAGTTATTTCTTGACTAGGATTTCTATCCAATCATACATTTTCCACAACATTTGTCTTATATGATTTACACCTGGGTGCACAACAAGATGGTTGACTGAAAAATGAGGATCCAATCCATGTATCATAGAATATGACCATGTGAATGTGTCAATTAATTATTTTATAAGGGTAACAAAATTATTGTGATTTTCATGTGTGAGCGAAGCTCCATGTTTGAAAATTTTCATATTATATTCATGTCGATATTAACATTGATTGTGTCTTCCAAAAGAAGTGTAGAATCATTTTGTATAAGTGTTGGTGTATGAGGAAGGTGGAATTACTCATTAATTTTTGGATCTATATGATTATATAATTATATCATAAAATATAAATCTTAGTTATGCATTTAAGGTAGAGATTATGTGAATATACTTGAAAATTGATTCACTATTGATTCATATGTGTTTGGTTCATATGGAGTAATATGTGATACCATTTTTATGATCCCAAGGTTTTAAGGATGATGAACTACTGTAGGTGATAATTCAGCTCCCCATCCATTGGTGCTTTGAGGAGGTTTTCACTAATTATCCCATTTTTCTTTCTAAATTTTAAATTTATTTGATAATGCCTTCGAGATGTTTTCAATTTGGGACATTTAATTATGATTTTTCTTACTTAGGAACTCTTGTTGCTCCCCAAATAAGGACATTATGTCAAGGGACATATAAAATCCTTTTTATGATCACCCCATGGAAGGCCATATCGAATCCCAAGAAATAGTAAATATCCACATCATTCTAGAAAACATCTAAAGTTATATGGTTTTATTTGTCCCAATCTATAAGGTCAGGGTATTTAAGGTCAATGTTGATGGTAAAAATGGAACCATTATGAAAGAGATCAGTCATGGAGAGTTCATCATAGATACTATAAAATGACTCTCTATCACTTTCATGATAGTCATTATCAGACATCATAGTACCATCAATAACTAAATCATAGGGTTCAAACCCAGGGAATTTGTATTTGATTCCATTATATCCCTTATGCTCAATAGGTGGTAATGGATCAAGAACCCCTTATTTGTCAGTTCTCAAGTCTTTACAATTATACTTCATGTTTTCACCTTTCTTATTAAAGGGATGGGATATTTTTAAATATGATATCAAAAGGCTAATCATCACTATATATGTAATAATCCTTGTATATTTTCACTTATTCACTGTCTAGGAGACAATATTTGACAAAGGGGAAGGAGAAAATGTTATATGAATCTATTTTATTCCACCAATACATGGTGGACCTAGAAAATTTATATTGGGAAATGTGGATTTTTTATATAAGAATTTTCAATTTCATATTCCATACAACCTTTGTCTATTATTTTGAAATGTGACGAAACTTGAGGAGATGGATTTCTATATGTGGATGGAAAACCATTCATATAGATTTATGAAAATGATTTAGAGGTATTTGACACTTTATGTTTTCCATTATCAAAGAGAATTAATTAGATAGGATAGTGTTTAAGCTTTTAGGACTTTGCTTCTAATATTTTTCAATACTGATATGGTTGTAGATCACTAAGCAATATTACCTCCACACAATAATGTGTGAATTTGATACATTGATGCATAGTGAAGGGTATGGCACAAATGTCATGAATACTAGTTTTTTTGAGGAAAATGTTTTATGGAAAATAAATAACCATGATGTGGAGGAGGGTCTAGTGTGTGATGAGAAAAACCATGATGGAAAAGTAAATAGTGCCATATGACTCTCTCTACATTATCATATGCTTTTATGGTGATGATATTGGATTCAAATGTTGATTCAGAGCACCCAAGGGTATTTATAATCTTCAGCATTGAAATGTTTAGCTATGAACAATCATCTATGGATACCTTTTTTAATTTATGCTTGGTGATGATTACCACAATGTGAAGAAGGAGATTATTTGATGGTCTTTATATTTGAAGGTCATTATGATAAAATGTGAGGTGTTAGCCCAAGCAAAAATGATATATGAGAAACTAGAATTTGAAATGGTCAATGTTGTTAGGAACCATTGTTTTTTCAAGGGTGTTTAAAAGATGTCTTTGTGAAAACATGATGTCTCGATAAGTTCTAAAATGGATATTTGTGAGGAATATTCTCAAGATGAAATTTATGGTTTCATATTTTACTTTAGAGGTAGATGATGATAGATCTTTTGTGGTAACCTTTAGATTTTTTTCATAAAATGAGCTTGAATAATTACCTTAGGGGTTGTTTGAATGGAAGGGAGTTAAATAATGACCTTAATATAATAAATAGTGACAACACATTCTCGATATTTGGTTAAGAATGTAGCAAGATGATGGTCAATGATTTAGAAAACAAAAACTTCATAATTATGCAACATTGTTTGCTTACTGATGTTTTTAGTACATATAGTATAAAATTATTTTTTACTTTGATTTTAAAATTTATCTTGACTTTTATCTTGTGTTTTATTCTAATATGAATTTTCTTTGCCATGCTTAGGGATCAAGTACCTTAATATTCTCAATTATCAAAATTAATATTATATAGCCTTTCTATCTAGTGTAATATCAACATGATCTAATAGATCCTTGACATAATTTTTGGGATGCATACATTAGTTTATTCCATGACCTTTGATTTGATGATAACCAAAATACTCATCCTTTTTGTGCCACTTAGGTTCTAGCTAATTTAAATCAAAATGGATTCATCAGTTAGAATACTATCATATTAGTTGTAACTAATTTGTGTAAATTGACCTTAAGAGATTCGCCAAGCGGTTTTTATGTTCTCCATTGATGTTTTTATTTAGGTGGAGCTTGCTAAAGCATAATTTTTGGATTTTTTTTAAATTTATGCACATGTTTAGGCACAGTGACTCTATCTCCAACCATATTCTTATATATGTTAAATAACTTAGGTTTTTCCATATGTGGTTTATTTTGATTAGAGGAATCCTTAGGAAATATATTGATCGAATCTTTTACAATAATGGATTTTATATTTTCACACCCTCTTATATGACATCATCAAATGTATCTGCACAATATGATTATCTTAAGGAATCTATTTTATTATTTAGATTTCAAACAAAGATGCTTACTAATTTGTTTTAGGAATGGAATAAGGGAATATGCTAGACATAAATGATTGTTTCATTAAATTTCAAAAAATTCTAGTCCATA